>ML831193.1:16276-43505 GCA_009831015.1 Picea engelmannii
TGACCTATAACCCTAAGTAGACTACCCAGAATGAACGTGAGAGTGTGCATGCTTCCCAGGAGAATTGAAGGAGGGTATGTGCATTAGAAAAATAGATACTCTCCCTGGTTCTAGCCACCTGTAAGAATGACTCTTCACCTGCACAGGCTTAGAATTAATGAGAGTTACAGTCTGTAATATTGTAAAACAATCAAGGGTATTTATTGAAACTCTCTTTACGTTTATTGCATATTAAATAGGGTGTAATTCAACAACTTTAATGTTATCTACTAAATAAAGAAGAGAGGACATTCAATGTAAACATTATTAAGATCTTCCTTAACTCAATCTGAGCCTAGGCAGCAGGTAGACTGAATTCTTTTCCATTTATTTCTAGAACTTGGCTGGGAACTGTGTAGCCAACTTTGATCTAAAAGTTACGCCAACTCCTAAATGGATGTAAGGGTGCATTTTTAGAGTTAAATAGTCTCAGTCAATTATTACAAACAACCAGTAAGCTAATTAAAGGCATTTATACAAACATTGTGTAATTTAATGGCAAAAGCTACAAAAAAAAAAAAAAAAAAGAGAGATTACCCATATCTAAAGCATAAAAAAAAATAATAATAATAATTATGGGTTCAGGCCCATCTCCTATTATTCTAGCATTCACTCTAAAGTCGAGGCCACATGGGAAATCAAACACACATGGCGCCATAAGGAAAGTATACAGCAAGACAACGCACTTAAGTCAAACCCAAAACCTAGCGCCCAAGTGCAAAGCCACATGGAGGAGGACCCATGGGGGCAAAGTGAAGTGCTTTGCACATTCACAGGTGCGCCACACACCAGCATCAAGCACCCACAAGTTTTATCATGCACAAGTATGGAGTATACCATGAAAGCCCGCGGAGAGAGACTTCCTGTACAACGCGTCAAAGCGACTCTGATTTATGGAACAACAGACTAGCACAACGATTCCTATCACCCACTGCAGAATAAGTTGCAACCCCAAGTCCAAGACGTACAAACCACGAATACCAGGAAAAGAGCAGATACCATAAGTGTGAAAAAGCCCTTGTAGATTTTCCTACTAATGCAATTATTAAGCCGCCGACAATGATGATCAAAGCCATCGATCTTCGATTACCTGGAAGGGTATAACCATTAGATTTGGAGATCATATGCAAAAAAAAAACTATTCGAACTCGAACTCAAGCAATTTGTTTCACTAATATAAATATAGAGATAGAGATATATCTATCTATATATTAGTTTCCACGTCCTTATCATCCTCAGAAAAGAGATCCCAGTTAGCTGGACAAACTAACGAAAGTACCGCATGTTCATCTAATGAAATACTGCTTAATAAATAACACATTTGTCACATACTCAATCTAACATACAATAAGCGTATACATCAGATCTGCCCATTACTTACTGTAATCTCCAACAGAATTGGAGTACAAAAAAAAAATGTCGACCTGGCTCTTAGAGTGCGAACAAGAACGAGCTTATTGACCCGCTCAACCACACCGCATAGCGTAGCCACAACTTCACCATTCAGGTCGGCGGGCCCATGGCCTTTGAGAATTCCCTCCTCTTGGTAGTCGAGAATGGTGTTGCTCACATTGACACAGACGGAAGGAAGAAATATTGGCCTCCGGGGCCAATCTTTAAATCTACGACATGTTCAAACACCCGAGATCAAGGGCCAAGGACGGACCAAGTGTCGAAATCCCAAGCACTTATTGTGTCTTTCACACATTGAGGCCAATGTCCAAACATAAAACAGAATCACCCAGGGCAAAGTCAAAAGGCAGTGCCCATTCACAAGACGTTGGATAGACAGATTAAGGTATGCATAGTGTGCTAAACATGTCAAACAAGTCGCAAGAAGGGCACAGAGCAAGAACGCCAGGCATCGAGGCAGAGACATTAGGGTTTCGAGCGCATTGCTCACCTCAACGAGTTGAACAAGCCACCCAAAAATCAAGTCAAGCCAAAGCGTAGCATCTAAGCTCTAAACCAAGCCACCAAGGAGAGGTCCAAAATGTGGTCAACGCGTCCCACAGTCTAGCCACACAAGAGCCGAGTCTAAGCGCACTAGGCTACGAGGGTACGAACCCACAAAGGAAAAAAAAAGTGCATTGTGCGTGAATACTAGCGCAAGACTCGAGGAAGGAAGAGCCCGCGAGGGGCTTGTTATCTACTAAATGCACCAGGCACAACATATTATACACAGGGTTGGGGGCTCATGGGTTTTGAACCTACGACCTGTAGCCACGCAACTCACCACAACGCATAAAGTGCACCCGGGAGCAGCTAGTAGGGGCAGGGGTTCCAGGGGAAGGAACTCATTTCAGAGACAGTCACAGAACAGTGCGCAGGTTCAATCTCGTGTTACCTGTTGGGGATGTGGAGGACCCCATTACCAGCGTGACTGCCCAGAGTTACAATCATGATTTGTGCATAGAGAAGGAAAGGCCCCGATGGGAAGAGCAAGTGGCAGCCACCAGATTTACGCAGCGGTTAATAGTCGCCAGACAGAACATCAATCCACGATGGTGGAGTCATCAGGTACGCTAAATCATATCAATGTTAAGATTTTATTTGATTATGGTGCTACAGATAGTTTCATTTCACCATCTGCATTAGAAAAGAGTGGGTTGGCAGCCTACGAGCACGATGACTTTAAACAAGTCGAGATGGCTTCGAGGGAAAAACAAGTGGTAGGACCTAGCGTTGATAATTGTCTAATAGACCTGGGAGTGTGTACTACCAGGTTGAAGGTACATGTCACTGCTCTCGGGACGTATGACCTAATCATTGGAATGGATTGGTTAGAAGCTCATCGAGCTTTAGTAGATTGTTTCGCAAAAAGGGTGCTTTGTGTCAACGATGAAGGAAGACCAGTAGAGATCCATGGTGTACAGAGACAGGTGTTTCTACACTTTATCTCAACTATGAAGGTTAAGCAGTGCATGATGCAAGGGTGTCGACTGTATTTAGTGGAAGCGGTGAATGAAAGGAAGGGACCCTCCTTGGATCAGTACCAGGTATTGTTGGAATTTAAGGATGTTTTTCCGAACGAGTTACCAGGGTTACCTCCTAAGAGGGAGCTCGATTTTACTATTGAGCTAAAACCTGGTGCAAAACCAATTTCCAAGACTCCGTATCAGATGACAGCGCCAGATATTTGTGAGTTGCAAATGCAGTTGAAAGAGTTACTGAACTTAGGGCTAATAAGGCCCAGTGTCTCACCTTGGGGTGCACCAGTAATTTTTGTAAAGAAGAAAGATGCTTCCTTACGACTGTGTATAGATTACAGGGACTTGAACCGTGCTACAGTGAAAAATAGGTACCTAATGCCACAAATAGATGACCTCTTCGATCAGATGAAAGGAGCAGCGGTATTCTCAAAGATTGATTTGCGATCAGGGTATCACCAGTTAAGGATTAAGGAAGGTGATATTCCTAAAACTGCCTTTCGAACTCGATTTGGGCATTACGAGTTTGTTGTAGTACCTTTTGGATTGACTAATGCGCCAACAGTATTCATGAGCCTCATGAACGGCGTATTCCGGAAGTACTTAGACCTTTTTGTACAAGTCTTTCTAGATGACATCCTCATCTATTCCAAGAACAAAAGAGAACACGAGGAACACTTGCGAGTGATGTTGTCCTGCCTTAGAGAGAACAAATTGTATGGAAAGTTGTCGAAGTGTTCCTTCTTCTAGAGAGAAATCCACTATTTAGGTCATATCATTTCCGGTGAAGGAATCTCTGTGGACCCAGAAAAGGCAAAGGCCATTATGGAATGGCCAGTGCCGAAAAATTCTCATGAGGTGAGAAGCTTCATGGGGCTAGCAGGTTATTATCGGAGATTTGTGGAAGGATTCTTTAAAATAGCGAAACCCATCACCACTTTGCAGCGCAAGGGGGTAAGGTATGAATGGACAAAAGAATGTGATAGTGCATTCATCGAGCTTAAGAGATTACTAACTAGTGCGCCAATTCTACGAGTGCCAGATATGGAAAAGGACTTCACAGTCTACACAGATGCCTCGAAGCAAGGGTTGGGGGCCGTGCTAATGTAGGATGGAGGAGTGATAGCTTATGCGTCAAGGAAGTTGAAGAAACACGAAGAGCTTTACGCTACTCATGATTTAGAGTTGGCAGCTGTAATGCTAGCTCTGAAACTTTAGAGGCACTATCTTGTGGGGCGAAACTTTGAGCTCAAAACGGACCATCAAAGTTTAAAACATCTCTTCACTCAAAGGGATCTTAATGCCAGGCAAAGGCGATTGAGTGAATTTATGAGTGAGTACGATTTTGGTATTTCATACATCAAGGGAAAGGAAAATGTGGTCGCAGATGCCTTGAGTAGGAGACAACGTGTCTTCTCCTTGGTACCCTTAAAGGTCAATCTGAGGGAACGTGTGTATACGCAACTCCAAGGAGACAGTTGGTATTTAAAGGTTACTTCAAACCTCTAGAGTGGGAGGCAATTAAATCCAAAGTATGAAGGATATAGTCTGGAAGCAGACAGACTATTGAGATATCGGGGAAGGATGTACATCCCTGAAGATGGGGATATTCGAAGAATCATACTGAAGGAAGCCCATAGAGCACTTTATTGTGCGCATCCAGGGGTGAAGAAAATGTACGCAGACATGAGGAAGCTCTTCTTCTGGGTAGGCATGAAGCGCGATGTAGTCCATTTCGTCGCCAAATGCCTAGAGTGTCAACAAGTGAAAGCCGACCACCATCACCCGGCAGGCCTCCTACAACCACATGATGTTCCTATGTCCAAGTGGGAAGTCATCTCTATGGATTTTGTTGTAGGGTTGCCGCTCACATCTCATAGACACAATGCCATTCTTGTGATAGTTGATAAGTTAACCAAGAGTGCTCATTTTATTCCAGTTAGAGACACTTACGATGTCACTGATGTGACACGTGTGTTTGTAAATGAGGTCATCCGTTTGCACGGGATACCTAAGAAGATCATTTCAGATAGGGACTCTAGATTCACTTCTAGGTTTTGGACAAGTTTGCAGTCAACGTTGGGGACTCAGTTGAACTTAAGCACAACTTATCATCCTGAAATAGATGGGCAGACTGAGAGAGTAAATCAAGTGATGGAAGACATGCTTAGGATGTATGTCATGGATAATCAAACCCATTGGGAGAAGTACCTACCTTTGGTAGAGTTCACCTACAATAAAAGATTTCATAGCTCCATCGGAATGCCACCCTACGAAGTTCTGTATGGAAGGCCATGCAGAACACCATTGAGTTGGGAAAGATTAGAAGACCGAGTAACAGTTGGGCCAGAATTGATTCAAGAGATGGAGGAACAAATGATTCAGATTAGGCAGAGACTAAAGGAAGCACAGGACAGGCAGAAAAGTTATGCGGATGCACACAGGACCGACCGAAGTTATAAAGTGGGAGACCAGGTTTTCATTCGTATCAGGCCTAATAAGAGTACCATACGGTTTGGAAAGGGGACAAAGTTGTCACCTCGATTTATAGGACCGTTCAAAATCCAAAAGAAAATTAGACCCGTTGCCTATTGTCTCGTACTGCCACCCCACTTGCATAAAACTCATAATGTTTTTCATGTATCTGTTCTACGTCATTATGTTGCTGATGAATCACATAAACTAAATTGGAAGGAATTGCAGGTATCGGACGCGGGAACCCTCACGGTAGAACCGTTACGCATATTGGACCGTAGAGTCCGTCAGCTCAAGAACCGTCTGGTAGACCAAGTTAAGGTCCAATGGGACAAGTATAGTCCAGGATCTGCTACTTGGGAGGATGCCAAGACACTACGACGAGATTATCCCTCACTTTTTTGACCACCTCGAGAATATGTTTCTTGCAGGTTGGGTGTATGTAACACCACCTTTTGACTTAGACAGTCAGGATTACCTGAGGCCTAAACACCTTTATTTTCTATTCACAGTGAAACTATTAAATGATACACTTGAACTTTTAAGACGTATGAACCTTTATGAATGTTTAAATGTATTTGGATAATGATGGATACGATGCAATATATTGTGAGAATACAAAATTTTATGAATGTTTAAATGTATTTGGATAATGTTGGATGTGATGCAATCTATTATGTGAATGATAATTCTATGAATGGGTAACGTTAATTGAATTATGGGATATTATGAGATCTATTCTAACTTGAAAAATTTGATGTTAAAGTTGTTGGTATGAGGATACCGAATTGATATCATAGTTGTATGTAATTACATGATAATAATGCATAGATATGTATGAGTTTATGTTACAGACTAATCTGCAGGTTATGGGCTATGAAATAGCCAAGGGATAATGATGATGAAAGTGGATGTCATGACCATTGGCCGAGAAACAATATGGTATGAATCTTTGTATGTGAAATTATATTAGTTTGGATGCATTGCTATGATATGCGGACCAGTGCAGGATTTCAGGTGGTGAGACTGCCTAAAATTGAATAGACGATGACAAAACTCCCAGCAACACGGTGCCACTGTATATTCCATTGTAGGGTGTGGACCCTAGTTATGATTAGGAGGGGTGGAGGCATTTCCCACCGTGTATCCTCCGAAACCTGGAGTCATGGGAGGACGGTATTAGCTCAGGCTCCCCTAGACGTGCGATGATGACTGTCAGTTGTTTGCTGGGGAAGCTTGGTCAAGATAGTGACACTTCCGCTTACGGATTCTATTTGAAGTTAGGTCAATATAGTCGACGCTCCAAGATAGTCCAACGGAGGAAGGATAGGAATGGAAGATGGAAGTAAGTTAGGGAGGAAGGATGAGTAGAAATAGTTGAGAGTGTATGGAGATTTGTCTTATGGTGAAATTTATTGTTTTTCCTTCTGAAAAGAAAATGGATATATATGAATATTCATAATTATGTAACTAAACTACAATTGTCTAAATAACATTGTTGAGCTAGATAATTGTAATTAAAGGATTTCGCAAACATTTGATTGGTTTATTGTCTTTTATAAAATGAATAGTCTTGTTGAATGGATTGGATGCACATGGAAATCACTATAGAGATGATAGTTATTGTTATTAGTACATGAATGAGACTTGTATGTACTAGCTACACATGCATTTCTTGCACATGTACACTAGTATGTATGAGTTTTCTTGGCTTACTTACTAATAATGTCGGTTATTTGTTATGAATGTGTGAACCATGTTTCTTTTCCCTTTTATCATAAAATACTTTAACTTCGAGACGAAGTTTCCTGAAGGGTGGGTGTATGTAACAACCCTAGTTAAATAATTGCTTAAGGTTTATCAAGTATAATTAATTAAATAATTAACTGTCATAATATGTATTAGTTAAATAATGATTATTTATTAATAATATTAATTAATTAATTAATTAATTTTTTATTGTTTAATATATGTTGATTAATTAATTAATTAACTCATTTAATGTTTGGGTAACGAATTAAAGGCTTAATAATTTTTAATTTATTTAATAAAAAACTTAACATATGAAGGGATAAGGCATTGAATGGAGGGATAAGGTATTAAATGGAGGGATAAGGTGGGTGGCATTGAATGAAGGGAGGAGGCGGTGAATGAGGAGGAGGATATGAGGGGGCAGAGGCATTTGGGAGAAAGACTTTTGGAAACTTGGGGAAATGAAGCATTATTTGAAATTAGGGACTGTATTTTCTAGTGGGTATTTTTCTAGTTTGGAGTTTGGGTGGACTGTTACAGGGCAGCATCGGTTGCTGGGAGTTTTGGGCTCGGAGGCCAGGAATCCTCATGGAATCCTGGAGCTAGGGAGCCTAATAGGCTCTGTTCCTAGCTAGCAGGGAGGAAAGATTCAGTTTTGGGCAGAGTTCGGGCAGAGCAGCAGCGAGGATAGACGGAGATTGGAGAAATAGCATTAGTCAGAGGTATGTATTTTCATGATTACGTTGTGTTAGGTGGTTATCATCATGTTGCTGAATATGATGTATTATGTGATTTATTATCATGCTGTTCATAAATTTAATTTCTGCTGAATAATAAATCATTATATGCTGATGATTAAATTGTACAGGATAACACTTCTTTATTCTCTATTTTAACTTGTGTTTTATAAGATTCTGTGGGAAGAGACATTACATAAAATAAATTTCACCTTTATTATCATAAACAAAATCAAAATTCCAAATTTACATTTAAAAACCCTAAAAATAATATTGAATAAAATTTAAATAATTGTTTATACTTGTTGGGTGCAAAATGTATATGGCGGAAGTGTTGGGTGCAAAAAGTATATCACCGAACAAATTGGATATGAAAAATGAAAAATGAAAATAAATTTCACCTTTATTATCATAAACATAATCAAAATTCCAAATTTACATTTAAAAGCGTATAAGTATATAACAGAATTGTTGGGTGCAAAATGTATATGATGGAAGTGTTGGGTGCAAAATGTATATCACGGAACATGCTGCACATGAAAAATGAAACATGTGAACCCGCGACTCCGCCAACCCGTGACTCCGTAATTGTTGGGTGCAAAATGTATATGGCAGAACTGTTGGGTGCAAAAAGTATATCACGAAACAAGTTGAATATGAAAAATGAAAAATTAAAATAAATTTCACCTTTATTATCATAAACAAAATTAAAATTCCAAATTTACATTTAAAAATGTATAAGTATATGACGGAATTGTTGGGTGCAAAATGTATATGACGAAAGTGTTGGGTGCAAAATGTATATCACGGAACATGCTGGACATGAAAAATGAAACATGTGAACACGCTACTCGCGAACCCGCAACTTCGTAATTGTTGGGTGAAGCTGGACATGAAAAATTAAAATAAATTTCACTTTTATTATCATAAACAAAATCAAAATTCCAAATTTACACTTAAAAATAATATCGAATAAAATTTAAATAATTGTTTATACTTGTTGGGTGTGTTATCTCCGATCTCTAGGGATAACTAGGAGATCATGTCTCGAGGCCCACAGGTCCTAGACATGGAGTACCGAGAGCAGGATTGACCTGAGCATGGCCCTGGAGGGCCCATCCTTCTTCTTCTTCGCCAGATTTGTCCTGTCAGCAGCGACAGCTTCCATCACCATCGGCTTGGACTTGCATCAGAGAAGACTCTTGCTCCACGAGGTAATTGGTCCAGGTATCATGGTATGTGTCATGTTTGATCGTTATAACTTTCTTATATATGCATCAGGTTCCTTACATTTATGACAACTGCTTGGATCTTACACCAATCCACTTGACTATTGTTTGGGAAATTAACGGGGTGACCTAACAAGCTTGTATCCATGGGTTTTGGTTAGCCACCAGGGGGGCTTTGAAGAGCCATCGTCCGCTCCCACCATACTATCACTTTACATCTTATCTCCCACACATCCATCCCATTCCCCTAGTCCGGGCATTAGGATGACCTATTTGAGGGGTTACACTTCGTCCTGTGGGAAGAAGGGGCTAAAGGCCCAGGGGGTAAAAGCAGCTGGTAAAAGATAAAAGCCATAGGAAATGAACCTAGAGATGCTTTGCCCAGGGATCCCTGAGAAGGCAATAAAAGGCCTCTCGATAAGAAACAAAAGGGACCCGAAGAAAAAATAACAAAAACAAGACCTAACCAAGAGGATGGGAGGTCTCATCACGAGCCGACCCATTATGTTCATAGGTATCTAGCAGTATGACATTGCCATTATCTAGTCACCACGCCAGGGCAATGACCTTTGGTTGCATGGCCAAGGAAAAGGGGGTCTCATCACGAGCCAACCTTATCATTTTTGCGAAAATACCAGTGGGTAACACTGTCAGCTCTGGTCACCACGCCAAGGCAGTGTCCTCTGGTCAGACCTTGAAGTAAAAAGAAAGAAAAAACAATAAATAAAGAATAAAGGCAATAAAGGGGCTTGGAAAAAGTGCATCCATGACGGGTACAACTCACCTCCTACAAAGGCACCCACGGACAATACCTACCCCTGGTCTTCACTATGACTGGACATCCTTAGACCATATCACCTCATGTACATGGTTTGAACGATCTTCTGTGGAAACTTTCATTTTCTTATGGATACTGGCCCAATAGGTTATTCTGTCTATTTCTTCAACTTTGTATAGTAGATCAGTGTAATGTCTTTGAGCTATTAGATGATATGCTAGGGATTTTATGCATGTATTTGACAAATTTAATGATGAAACATGATTGACATTGCTATGATCCCGAGGACTGATGAGCCCATGGAGGGCGTAGTTTTTGATGTGCAGGACCATACTCGACGGACAGGTACACATGGGGATATGATTAGCTCGGACCTCCATGTGGCTGAAGAGCCCATCAGATGGTTGCTGGATGGCAGAGATAGGACAACGTTATGATGAGCCTTTGCACGAGAAGAAAGAAGGACGTTCCACCCAGGACACTTTGGCAGAGCCCGACCTAGGGGGGATCACCCACTTCAGATGGAACATTTGCCCTTTGATGGACAAGACGTCACCCAGGAGAGTAGGACATCATTATGAGCGTGTGGCAGTGTGATGAGGTTGTTTGGCATGTGTGGCAGCTTGGAGGAGCCCTAGAAGGGCCAACGTTTGGATTTAGGATGCTGGAAATGCCCAAAAAGGGCCAACGTCTCCCTTAGAAGGGCTTGACGTCCCTCTTTTTGCTCATATTATGTCATTTTTCTAACAGTTAATGTAAAAACAGTGTAAATTTTGTAATCAGCCTTGTCGGCTGTTTTAATGACCTATTTTTTAATTTAAAGGTCGTGGATTGGTATAAATAAAGGAGGTTTTTCCTCATTTTGAACAAAAACACAACTCACTCTCTTGTGAGATCTCTAAAACTTGCGCCCTAGTTGGTGCTCTTAGTCTTTTAAAGTGAGGCACAACTCTTCTTGGAGGATTTCTCTTGGCATTTATGGTGTTTCTCTCATGGAAGGTTTACAACTAGGGTTTGATTATGCATTCTTCATGATATGTAAGTGAATTTTTCATGCAAAACTTCTTAAGTGAATGGTTGTAGGCTTAATTTCTTACATTTTGCTTTTATATTGCTATTATATTGCTGAATCTTGAAACCCTAGGTAGCAAGCACACTAGTAGGTCATTGCTACATGTCCCCATGGTTTGAGAAATAATTTTAGCCATTGATAAAGGAAGATATAGCCTAGTCGTTGCTACACTTTCTTCCCTTCTTCTGAGTTAGCATTAAAGTTATAGGTTGAAAAGATGAGACGTCCTAGGCCTAGTTGAATCTACACCTAGGGTTTTAACCTTCTAGGGTTTGAAAGCCTTGCTCTTGCAACACTTTCTCTCTTAAACCTGTACTTTGAAGCTAGCCGTTTTGCCAAGTGTATTTAGAGAAAGAAGAAGGAGCACGAGGCCTTGCCTAAGTAACACCAGAGTGAGCCTCCTTCCCTTAAGGTTTTGATTCCAGGGCCCTGCCTTTGCAGCACCTTGGAACCCTACCTTCTAGTCTCTAAATTTAAGTCCTCCCGAGACTTTTTGCCCTTACTTTGACTCCATTTACCCTGAGGCACTGGTATTTTCTCCAACGTTGAGCTTGTAGTGTGCAAAATCATCTTTTAAAAAACTTTATTCTTGAAACCCTAACTAACCCTAATGCCACTAACTAGGGCTGACGTCATACTTGACGCAACAACCCTTCTAACTCACAAATAAGCAATTAAGAGATGACGTCAAGCATTTATTGAGCTATTGTTGATTGAAAATACTGTTGGCTTGGTCATTATTATAGACATTGATGAATTGCCTCATTTTGTCTGTTATATTGCTTATTAAATGAAATCAGATAGTCAAGAAGTACTAACCCTTTGAATTATAACCTGCAAATATACATATAGTGCTGTTATTGTCTTGTTCCGGGCAGGTGTTCTCAACAGGGGCTTCACTTCTTTATTGGCTGATTAGCCGGATTATCTGATACTGGTGGTAACCTGAGAGGACGGAAAACCTTACTTCTTGACCTTATATTCTTGCCTCTTCAAACCCCAGGTTACCGGGGACGTCTCCCCTGGGCTAACCTCCCTAAACAGAAAGAACCTCCCCATCGAGGTGACAGTGGGTGGGGAAGGTTCCTGTTACGCCAGTTTGTCCACTATCTTATATCCTATGACCTAAAATACAAACTGCCCGATAACAGGGTGCAAAATGTATATGGCAGAAGTGTTGGGTGTAAAAAGTATATCACGGAACAAGCTGAACATGAAAAATGAAAAATGAAAATAAATTTCACCTTTATTATCATAAACATAATCAAAATTCCAAATTTACATTTAAAAACGTATAAGTATATGACGGAATTGTTGGCTGCAAAATGTATATGATGGAAGTGTGTATATCATGGAACATGCTGGACATGAAAAATGAAACATGTGAACCCGTGACTCCGTCAACCTGCGACTTTGTAATTGTTGGGGGCAAAATGTATATGGCGGAAGTGTTGGGTGCAAAAAGTATATCACAGAACAAGCTGGACATGAAAAATGAAAAATGAAATTTTTTTTCACCTTTATTATCATAAACAAAATCAAAATTCCAAAATTCCAAATTTACATTTAAAAACGTATAAGTATATAACGGAATTGTTGGGTGCAAAATGTATATGACGGAAGTGTTGGATGCAAAATGTATATTACGGAACAAGCTGGACATGCAAAATGAAACATGTGAACCCGCCACTCCGTAATTTTAATGGAACTATAGTTAGAGAAGACAAACTACATATCCTATAAGGTGACAAAAATCAGAAATATTATAAGAGAAAAAAAAGGAAAAAGATAAATATTGTACTCTCAGGATTCAGCTGAACAGAACAAGACTATTGTACACTTGGAATTTCTACACTTGGAAATCCGTTTATTGTAATCAGAAGTTTCATTTGATTCTATAAGAATAACAGTGGAACTGTTTTTTTCGTGTGAAAAAAAAAATGTTGGGTGCAAAATGTATATGGTGGAAGTGTTGGGTGCAAAAAGTATATCACAGAACAACCTGGACATGAAAAATGAAAAATCAAAATAAATTTCACCTTTATTATCATAAACAAAATTAAAATTCCAAAATTACATTTAAAAACCTTAAAAATAATATTGAATAAAATTTAAATAATTGTTTATACTATTCATTAAGTAAAAAATGTTATAGCATTATATGAATTAATATAAATCTTGGTACAATGTTATGATATTCTATAAATTACTCAGTGTCATGTATATGACGGAATTGTTGGGTGCAAAATATATATGGTAGAAGTGTTGGGTGCAAAATGTATATCACGGAATACTCTGGACATGAAAAATGAAAAATGTGAACCCGCTACTCCGCCAATTGGCGACTCTGTAATTGTTGGGTTACATGCGTTATGTATTAAATATTTCATGTACTATCAAACTTAGAGACTAGGAACCTTCGTTGAAATACTAGACATTAATAATTTTTTAGAAATTTCAAATAAAACTAATTTGGGAATACTAAATTCTGCATGGATATTACATCTACTGCAACTTGCAACCCACACATTTACTCCCGTTCCAACCAACCAACCAACCTGTGCAACACTTGTTTTTTATTTTGCATGCTATCTGTTAATGCTGGTTGGTGATTTCGAATCATACAAATATCAGTAAATAGATATAGAACTGACCAATCACCCTGCTATACCTAAACCCAAAACCCATATAAGGTAATGGAGAGATATGTAGATGCTTGTTTGAACCCAGTAAATCGATTTTTCACCCTAAATTGATCGATCCAAGTATGTACGATGCGTATGATAGTTATCAGTGGCATATTCATTTGCATATTTATAATTCGGCAACAATGATATCGGGTTTCCGAAATGAAGAACTCCGGGGTTTTCTAGAAGGTTTTTCGTCTCATCGATTGATACACATTCTCTATTAAGTAGGCCAGATGGTACAATACATTTCAGAGACTGGCATGGTTTGTTTATCGAACAGGTCGAATGCACAGTTTATAAATAACATACAATAATGGCAACAATCAGCCAAAGAAACACAGCAGGGAACGAGATAAAGAAAATCAGCAAATGACAACACCATATAGCAGAGCAGGCGTCGAAAGGAGAAGTAAACCGTATTTTCATGTGTGCATTTAGACCAGGCCCTAGAACAGCACAATGGGTTGTAAATCATCTCTGTTTTGTTACATAATTAAAGCCCTTCAAAGCCCAAAACCTTATATGGGCCTAAAACCAATACCATCTTCATTTTTTCAATCCATAACATCAGCGCATTACCTTTTCCTAAATACCCATTTGCCCTTTTGTTCATCCATGTCTCCTGCAATGGTTCACAGTGATTTTTCTACCACTGCTGCCACCTGGGGTCTTCGAGCCAATAATTTCAGTGAAACCGATGAAGTGGCCGAAGCTTTTGAAGAAGGCAATGCAGTGACCTGCTCGGACGCTGATAAGGTCTGCAGGGCTATAACTAAAAACTGTGGTGCAGACCAGGACATGGAGTCTGCCCTGCAAGCATGTGGTGTGCAAATGAAAACCCAAATAGTCGAACAGGTGCTTGACAGGTTCAGATTCCAGGAGAAGGTTGCCTTCAGGTTCTTCACATGGGCTGGTTATCAAGAGGGCTACAAGCACGAACCCCATGTATTCACTGAGATGATTGACATTCTGTCATGTACCAGGTACAAATCCAAACAGTTTTCTATTATCTGTGATCTGTTGTTTTATATGAAGAGAAACAGGAGGGATGCCTTACCTATTGAGATATTTGTCATGGTCTTGAGGAATTATGCAGAGAAGAATCTCATATCTCTGAGAAAGTTTGCAAAGAAGAAGAAGTTGAGAATCAAGAGTAAGCCAGAGATCAATGCACTCAATATGCTTCTGGATTCTCTTTGCAAGTGCAGTCTGGTGGCGGAGGCCCAGGCCTTGTATGAGAAGTTGAGGGGTAGATTTAAGCCTGATGCACAGACTTATACCGTTCTTTTCTTTGGGTGGTGCAAAATTAGGAATCCGGATAAGGCCATGGAGATTATGAGTGTAATGATTGAGAGGGGTCATACTCCTGATAGTTTTACTTGCAATACTGTCCTTGATGCATTCTGTAAGGATGACCAGGTAGGGGAGGCTCTGAAACTCTTTGAATTTATGAAAACAAAAGGGTGTACTCGATCTGCACCAACTGCGAAGACTTATAGCATCATGATTGTTTCCCTGGCTCAATCAGAGAGAACAGAGGAAGCTTTGAGGCTTCTTGGCGAGATGAAAAACAGTGGATGCCTTCCTGATGTCCCGACCTACACTGAGATCATGGAAGGCTTATGCAGTGCAGGAAATCTCAAGGAGGCCTACAATCTTTTGGATGAGATGGGAGGCACAGGTTATCCTCCTGACATCGTTACTTACAATTGCTTTATCAGAGTGCTCTGTAACCTTAAGAAAACAGATGAAGCCCTTAGTCTATTGAATAGGATAACAGAAGCAGGATGCCTGCCAAGTGTGCATACTTACAATATGTTGATAAAAATGTTCTGTGATGTTGGTAAGCTGGACATGGCCTTTGAGATGTGGCATGGCATGGAGAAAAAGGGATGCGAGCAGGATGTGATTTCATACTGTACTTTGATTAAGGGCCTCTTTGATAATGGTAGAGTGCAAGAGGCCTGCTCATGCTTGTTGGATGTTATAGAGAGGCGAATGAAACTGCCATACGAGACATTTGACAGGTTCTTGATGGAGCTTTCAAAAGTCGGCGAGCTACGAATGATCCAAAGGCTTTCAGAGCACATGAGACAATTTTATAATCATAGAATGGCTAGGCATTTTAGCAAGGCACAAAAATGGAGGAATGTAAAAGGAAGAAGGAGATAATCAATTGAAACTACTTTTAGAGTATTATGGAAGAAGACTCAGGTAAGCACTATGTTTTACTCTGTACTGTTATAAATACTCCAGCCAAACATGTCATTTTATCTTGAGAAGCTGCATACTTTAAATATTTCACAATCAGCAGTGATTTTCTTAGCTACATGCACAAATTAATATACTAATTTATGATGATGCGTCTCTGGTAATAGACTAGACCTCATATCATTCTTCTGATTGGGTAAATTCCATTTCATCAGTATTTTTATTGGGGCTATTTCTGTAACATCAACTGGCTTTTCTATACTTTCTTTGTCACTCAGAGATGCTTTGGAATTTGTTTTTCTAGGAAACATGGGCACAGAAGCTAGCTGATATTGTCAGATATTTTGATCCACAGTAGATGATTTGTTTGCCAGGTCTGTAGTTAATTGTTGGTGTGATATCACCAACTTTTTGAACCTTTCTGGAGTATGTGTACCTTTGTGTTGTTTATCAGAAGAAATTCTTATACAAAGGAAAGTCAATGCCTTGCTTTTCTTTGGTGGCATACTGCTCATTTGTTTACTTCACAGCTCTTTTGTCTACTCATGGAGTGTATCATGATATCCAATCTTTCTATTATTGATGCAGATCTGCAAAAATCTCTTAACTTTGCCTTTCTTTGCTGGAATAGACTAATTATGACAGAAGAAATTTGCAACTCTAATTAGTTAGTTTGGTGCCCAATTCATTAGACTTGTTTGTAGCATTTAGTTAGACCATATTTATTTTCAGCTAGAAATTTCTGTTATTCTGTGAGATTGATATGAATTTTGATATAGATGTATCCTTTCTTTGTACACTTGGAGGGAAAGGCTAAAAGCACTTCTAAGTTCTTTTGCTCTMTACAAAATTTGTAATTTGCCAGTTTGATGGACCACCTTTGGTCATGCATTTTATTCTTTTTTCTGAGAACAAGTGCACACTGCTTCATTTAACATATCTCCCTGTACCTGTTGAGATCACAAGAGATAGAAGATCTATGATAAACAAATCAGAAAAACCCTAATTCACCAATACCAGATTTAGCAGCAGCAACAATTTATCAGCTCCATATCAGTAATAATAGATGTGCCAACCTAGAACAAGAGAATAGATGCGCCCAAGAAAGATAAATCAACTCATAACAAAGAATAATCATCCACAATTAGAGAGAACTGTTTAGAAGTGTCCTTGGGCTTATTATCAAAGAACGAATTCACTTGAATGAGAGTACAAATAAGAGTCTAGGTTTATTTGTACACATACTTGGGGTTGGGCATGTAAAAATTCCAGGCCTAGGTGACTAAAGTCCTTATGATCTCAATCAAACAAGTAAATTGCTGAATTTAGTTAATGCAAAAACTAAATTTAGACTGTCGCATCAATCATACAATAGCTGGAATTAAATAATGGAAGCATAAAAACAGTTTCACACATACTTAAGTAATTACTCCTTCAAAATCATCTTTTCATTCCTTCAAAAAACTTATAAGGAAACCTCCACAAGCTGCCAAAAAACAGCAGCGGCACGGTTACAAAATAACCCTGAATTGAGCGGTACAACCTGTTGTACGACTGACTGTATGGCTTGCCCATACGATTGTACGGACCTGTTCAGTGCGACTGTATGGATCTGTACTATACGACCAACTGAGCTGTTCAGATTCGCCTCTGCCTGAATCCCAGCTCTCTCTCTACCTCTCGGTCGCTCAACCTGCTCAACTGTTCAATTGTTTGTGTGTGAACTCTCTATCTTGACCCGTTTTTATACGTTTTGCTGAGACCAAAACCCTAATTTGTTTTTGAGATTACTCCTAGTCTAAGTCATGCATGCATGAAATACATTTTTTAGACTCAACTGCTAAATATAAGACTTTTCATTTTTTTACTAAAGTGAATTACAAAATAGAAGTACTTTTCAAAAATAGAAACATTCCGAACTACTTCTCGCACGTTCACATTGAACTTGTGTGGAAGTTCCTATCTGAGCTATATGTCTTGACACCACCTCTTAGCGAGGAAGGAATTCTGCACCAAGCTAGGTCTATCTCTGAATGCCTCAAACTTCCCTTTTGCCAAGGGCTTGGTCAAAATATCAACTACTTGCTGATCCATGGGAATACACTGGAGCTTCATTGCTCCTTTCCGAACCCCATCTCATATGAAGTGATATATGATCTCTATATGCTTGGACTTGTCATGAAACACTATATTCTCATAGAGTTTTATACAATTCTGATTATCACAGTAAATGACCGTGGGATCCAACTCTTGATCAAACAATCTTGCAAGTAACTTGCAAAGCTAGATGGCCTCACAACTAGTAGTATTAGTTGCCATGTACTCTGCCTTTGTTGAGCTAAGTGCCATGGAAGTATGCTTCCCGTTGAACTTGGATATCATTGTTGATTCTGTTGCTGCCTTTATACACACCTGGGTAGCGTGGAAGAAATCTTCAATCCACTTGGTGTGTCCTTGGGGGCAAGTTCGAGTTAAGGTGCTGTCACCTAATCCTCAACTCCTCCGTCTAGACCAACTCCTAGCGAAGCCAAGGGGGGTAGTCCCTATGAAAAAGAATCTAAGGCTTTTAATCTATGACGACTGAAAAGTAAAGTTTAATCTAGGAGTTTATTATGGAAATACCAAGATTAGTATTAGCAGCATATATGACCCAATTATAAAAAGGATACAACTTGTAAGCCACATAAAACCATCACTCATACATTCATCATATACTTCAAAAGGAAATGACTTGAACCATAAGAGCTTGTGAAGTAAAGATAGATTTGACTGAATATATAATAAAGAAGACCAGTGCCAGAAAGGTAAAATGTGATGTTTTGAAAAGTGCCGTGTTTATTTTATCTTGAGTATTTTATTATGGGATTTGGGAAATTTAAGCAAGTCTTGAAACCGTGAAGTGGAGATTAAAGTCGGGATCCCCACTCTTTGTGTGCAATAGTGTATATGGTGTATTTGCCCTGCTTTACTCGCTATTCAACAATCTTATAGACATGCCGATTGGGTGTGTCGTAGGTCCAAAAGAGGAGAGAATGAATCTCATTAATGAGTATCCCCCCTGCTTAACACACTCCACCCAAATGCAGAGGTCTTAGACGAATAGTGCAGTAAAGAAGATTTCCCTATTTAAGACTAACATGCGTTACTCAAGTCTGTTTCTGGGTCTTCGAATGCCACCCGAAAGTAGCAATGGGATTGCATACGCGGTTGAGCAACTAAGATTTATTCCAATAATTGCAGAAATGAACTAATCTAGCAATTAATATTCTATGAAAAATGAAGCTATTCTAAGACTTGTGGTTGATTTTCGAATTTGCAATTTAGTGATGTGAATTCCTTTTATCTTTTTATGCATTTTAAATTAAACTACTAAGCAAATAACACGGGAAACAACCCCGAAACAGAAAAAAGAGACCAACACTTGTTTCCCCCCTAGGGCTGGGGAACCGAAGAAAGACGAGCTCTGTGGCTCGCAAACTTTATTTGACTTCTACACTACTTTCTTTTGGATGCACTTGGTCTTTTATTATGTAAGACCAAGGCTTACAATAATTTTCAAACTTAAAAATCTGAACTAAAGGTTCCTGGCAACTCTGGGGGTTTCTGAAAGAGGTTTAAACTTTGGAATCCGGACAGAACCTCCCTTTGTACCTGTTATTCCTGCAAGAAAACAACAAGCAATAGAAAACAAACAATGGCCAAAAACACTTTAAGAGTGTCTTTGGTTATTAGTATAAGATTCGAAAAATTTCAAAGTAAAATAACTACAAAATTATGCAAGTGGAACTAAGGAAATCAAGCTAGAGGCTAGTTTCCTTAGGGTCTTTTATGGCTGTTATAAAACAACAAATTCAGAGCACTTTAATGCTAGATTTTAACCATATAAACTCTTGGAAAAGGTTTGCTTTTAACCCTCTAAAAAATATCAGAAATTTACTTGCATAAAGGGACTCTTTTCCTATGCTAGATATAGAATTTTTAAAGATAAAATTTAGAAATAAAATTAGATCTATGCTATCACTTGCATGCATGAAAGGAGCTAATAATTTAAACTTTGAAAACAGATCCAAACTTGTTTGCATAAAATACAATAAAGTAACCAAGAATATTTGAATTTAAGAGAAGGAGAAGAGAACCAACTTGTGCTTGGAATGTCTTGGGCAATGGAGTCCTTCTTGGTGAATCGAGGAAGGATCTTCTTTTAAGACTTAGAAGAGAGGAAGAGTCAAGCTAGATCTTCCACTTCTCTAAGTTGAGGTATCTAATGCTTCAATCACTTGCAAACAAAAGGTTAGAAGATGGTGCCACCTACAAAAGAGATCTCAACACACAATATATTAAACCAAAGATATTGCATATAAAAACTTCTAAAATAAATGGGTAATAAAACTACTAATCAAACCAGCTTAACAATCCAAACCTATTGAGCAATAATACTCCTACAAGGCCAACTTAACCATAATAGAATGCCAAACAAAATATAGTAATATCACCTCATTCACATAAGCATCCACCCACTTGAACAATGCACCAATTCGACCTCCAAAGTCTTCTTTTATTCCAATAAGCAAATAGAAATTAGAATGATAGAGATGCAGCAAGCTATTTCTCCCAAACTTTGACTCACTCACAAAAGGGAGGGTCGACCTTCCTTTATACATATTTTGGTGAAGACTCCAAAGCAAGGGTGCACGGGGAGAAGAGGAGATGCCCATAAGCTAAGGGGAGTGGCACATGAGTGAGGTGGGAGATGAATGGAGGAGGTGGTAGGTGTAGTGGAGTGAAGTAGGGGTATGTGGGAGTGGAGTGAGGGTAAGGGCGAGTGAAGTGAGGGTGGTAGGTTAGTGAGGTGGAGTCGTGGGCTTTGGGATTAGCGCCCTCAAGGAGAATGCGCCAACCATGAGAGGAGATGCGCATGAGCTCATTGGGGTCTCCACCCATATGCCATGCCAAATAGACCATGCGCCCTCACTAGGAGAAGCCTCTTCCAACTGTACTCAGGACTCCAGACAAAAGGCAAAACATGTTTCCGACATGTTTGCTAACTTTTAGGGATTCCCCTAAATTTTAGGAAAATTAATTAAAGTCCCCCTTTTGTCTTTTTGAGAGTAAAATACATTTTTGAGTGATTAGAATCACTTTTTTGCCTCGACAAAAGGGTTATAGTGGTTTATGGGGTGCTCTGGCTTAGAAAACAAGCACAAATATGGCATCTGACATTGACTGATGCCATTTTTTACAACTTTATTGACTTTTACATTAAAAAAGTCCGTTTTATGAGAAATTTTTATTTTGACTAAAACATAAAAAAGAAACCTATGGGGGACTTAGTGCAATTTCCATATGACTCAATAGACACATGACTTAGCATGAACTCATATACATTCAGACACTAGACATTGGTTATACCATGCCAAGGCCTAACCACCGACACATACTCCAGCTTTGGAGTCAACTTTGAGTGAAAAAAACTTAGAAATTATTAATCGCCTGATAGGCAAGAAATAATTAACAAGTGAAAAAAAACACTCTAGAGTACATGCTCGTGCTTAGGTCTTAGGTGGCCAATAGTCTTTTACAACTTTCATGCTTAAGTCATTTATTACAATGTCCCAGAGGGATGGAAATGCGGAAAAAAGGTTGGTCTGATAGACCTGCTGAATCTGTGAACACTAACTTCTGAGCATCTGTTTGCTCAGTCTCTAACGGCTCATCTTCAAATCCAGCTAGTACAACTCAGTGGATAACAGATCCCAAGCTAAAGTAGCACCCTGAGGTGCTCTTCTGGTTTGCTGCATTGCCTACCCAATCTGAGTTTGAATACCCTTGCAACATCACTTCACCATCTCCAAAATATCTCAAACCATACTCCACTGTGACCCTCAAATATTTGAGCACATGTTTTTCTACTACCTAATGCTCCTGCCTTGTCTCCACTGTGAACTGAGTCAAGTTGTTCATTGCAAAACATATATCTGGCTTGGTGTTGATCAAATACATCAAAGAACATATTAACTGCCTGTATAATGTGGGATCCACCAACTTTGAATCTAAACTTGTCACCTTCTTCAGATTAGTGACTATGGGTGTGGCCATAGGTTTGTAGTCCTCCATCTGAAACCTCTTCAGGATCTCAACTACATACTTACCTTGCTTAAGGAAAATCTCCCTTAGTCTTTGCCAAACCTCCAAACCCCAAAACTAAGAAGTAATGCATCATGCCAATGTCCTTCATCTCAAACTAAACTGACATGTCTGCTTTGCACCCTGCAATGAGCTTCTCTACACCTGTCAGAAACAAGTCATCTACATACAACACCAAAACAAACAAATCAATTCCAACAGATATATAATATAAGTTAGGATCTGCTTCGCTTTTGGTGAAGCCCATACTCAGATATCCATCGATCTTGGAATACCATGCTCTTGGTGCATGCTTGAGTCCATACAAGGCTTTCTTAAGTCTACACACATGGGACTCCTGAGTCGTTCCCACTTACCTAAAGGCCCTGAGGCTGCTCTATGTACACTTCTTTGTCAACTATCCCATTAAGGAAAGTTGTCTTCACATCCATTTGATGTATTTGTTAGAAAAATAGGTGTGCTCGTTTCACCATAGACAATATAACAATATTGTCACCCAACCATAGGCACAAAGGCCACCCCCGAGCATCTTAACCTTGACAGGCAAAATAATTCTGGAAGCAAACCAATAGCCAACCAAGGTAGCGAACCTTTCTTCAAGGCTAGCGCACCAAGCAAGAATAACCAAAGACCAAGTAGAAAGTCCAAACCATTACCAAGAGACCAAGTCACCACTGCTGCAACTGTCCTCCAGTCATGCACACTTCTTGTCCTTATGCAGTTGTGAGTAAGTGAGTGACAAATGAGCTCTAGCGCCCTCTATTTATACTATTCTATCTCACTTGACTGGGCCGACTTCTCTTAAATAAGTGAGTAAGTGACCTTCGTATCTTATAATAAATAGATACACATGATATGTACAGGAACTATGTAAACATGGTATGTACAATAACTATGTTATAGAAGAATATTGTTACCTTGACTAGAAGAAGAAGTCTGCTTCATCCTGCTTAACTTTCTTTGAGGGTTCCTTTTCTTCGACAATTGTTGCTTTGTATGTTTCCTTCCTTTTTGTTAGAATTTTAGGGAAAAGAGAAAGCAATAATGTCTTTTAAATTTGATCACTACTGTAAATAAAGATCAACACTTAAAACAAAATTCTGAAGTAGATTAAATACAGAAAATGCAAATCTGAACATGCTAAGGAGAACCAAACTTTAACTAGGACTGATCATGAACAAAAGAAAAACATTTCTGAATATTAACTTGAACTTAAAGCAGATGTTAACATTAGCACGATAAGATCTGAACTTTACCTTAGCAAAAACAATTGATAGAAGTGCCTAATGTGTAGCTGTCCTCTTTCTTTATGCTAAGAAAAGCTATGAAGGTCATGGATCAAACCCTCAATGGTTTGATCTCATCATGATCTTAAGTGAACAGTTTGCCAAGAAGAACTCAAGGATAATCAACAAGAGTAGGGCTGATAGAGAAACCCCAAAGACAACAAGATAGGTTCAAGCAAATGGCTGTCCAATATGAACTGTAGTGCTACAACAACAAAACCCTTACAATTGAATCTGATAGACAGAAGTAGAAGACAACAACATCAGGGACAACAAGAGATAACACCAACAACAACATGAAGAGGAGCCAAGGGCTGCCTAGCAGGCAACGACAGCCTTAAAACACCCAACGACAGCTTGAAGAGGAGCCAAAAGAAGGCCGCGACACCCTCAATAGCAAGAGGAAGGTCCGCCCACCTTAACACAGTAAGAGGGAAGGTCTGCGCCACTCAAACCCAACAAGAGAAGACATGAACACCATAAATGAAGCTCCCAGCCAACAAAGAGAAGAAGTCTATGGAGGCTGTACCTCAAAACAGTAAGAGAGAGTCCACCAAGGAGGCCGTACCCAAAATCAAGAACCAAGCTGAAGTAGTCGCGGAAAATCAGACCATGAGAGGAGAGTGAGTGCGTGTAAGAATGAGTGAGGGGTAGGTTCCTTTTTATAGTTTAGGGATGGTTAGGATTAGGTTTAATTAAAAACCTAAAAAATAAAATAAATAATAATTAATATTTTTAATTAATACAAATATTAATTATAAAGTCAAATAAGTCAAAGTGACTTATAAAAAGACCAACACCACATCAAGCAAGATGGAGAACGAGATTCAAGCAAGGGCAAGCTACAAGACAAAGTCAAGGGGGTCTTCTTCAATGGCAAACTGTCCACATATGTCTCATGATAACTTATAAGCTTTTATGATCCCTGCATAAAAGGAGAAACCAATGATGTGGTCATGTCCATCTTCTAGCTGCTCCTAGGTCTCATGGACCATCCTAGGAGAGAAGAAGAAGATCACACATCATCACATCTTGGTACACAACCAAGAACCACCAGGTCCTAGACCAGGATACCCCAGAACACATCTAGGGGCCCTAGAACACATCTAGGGTCTTTATCCACCAAGTTACAAGACCAAGGATCAACCTAAGCGTTTAAGCAAGGATTCCTTGGAACACATCCAAGGGCCCTAAAACACATCTAACGACTTACATCATCAACCACCAAGGAACACATCTTAGGATCAATGCAAGCACCGAGCAAGGATTCCAGGGGCCCAGAACACATCTAAGGACTTACATCATCAACCACCAAGGAACACATTCGAGGATCAATCCAAGCATCGAGCAAGGATTCCCTGGAACACATCCAGGGGCCCTAGAACACATCTAGGGACTTACTGCTTGGTCCTTGACCAAGAACCCCAAAAATACACTAGGGGCCCTCACTAGGGTCTTTTGCCATGGCTCTAACTGCTTGGTCCCAAACCAAGAACCCTAGGAGTGTTCTGGGGGACCTAGATCTCAGCTAGGGTCCTATGCCATCCTCCCGGAGAATGGCTCCTGCAGCTACACTAATTTCAACACTCCCTCTTAGCAAGAGAGGCATTCTCAACAACACAAAGCTTGTCTCAGAAGTACACAAACTTTGTCAATGATAGAGGCTTGGTCAAAATATCTGTGGTTTGTTCCGTCGTCGGAACATACTGAATACTGAGAATGTTCTTCTGCACCATGTCCCGAACATAGTGATATCTCATTTCAATGTGTTTCGATCTGTCATGAAACACCGGATTCTCGGAGAGCTTTATACATCTTTGGTTATCACAGTGAATTAATGTGGGTTCCAACTCAACACTGAACAAATCCGAGAGTAGCTTTTTGAGCCACACTGCTTTTCTACTAGTAGCACTTGCAACAATGTATTTTGCCTCTGCAGTTCTCTGGGGCTATGGAGTCCTGTTTCCTGCTGGACTAAGAGATCATAGCTGAACCCACACTGAAACAATATCCATAAGTACTCTTCCGGTCCACTGTATTGCCCATCCAATCTGAATCTGTAAAACCATGAACCATTACCCCTCCACTAGAAGTGTATCTAAGCCCATAGGCTATAGTTCCTCGAACATATCTGAGAACATGCTTAACAACAATCATATGAATATGTGTCGGTTCACACATGAACTGGCTGAGGGCATTCTCTGCATAACAAATGTTCGGTCTGGTATGTACTAGATACATCAAGGA
The DNA here is from genome assembly GCA_009831015.1 of Picea engelmannii. Classification (NCBI taxonomy): domain Eukaryota; kingdom Viridiplantae; phylum Streptophyta; class Pinopsida; order Pinales; family Pinaceae; genus Picea; species Picea engelmannii. The sequence continues at coordinate 41,867 of ML831193.1, forward strand.
CCCAATGATCTGACGATATACGGTGGGGTCTTCTGGATCCGAACCTGTAGCTTGATCATGTAACTTCTTTAGGTTAGAAATCATAGGTGTGGTCATGGACTTACAGTCCAACATGCCAAATCTGCGAAGCACATCAACTGCATACTTGCTTTGCGAGAGAAAGATCTCACTCGGTTTCTACCACACCTCTAAGCCAAGAAAGTAATGCATAAGACCCAAGTCTTTCATTTCAAATTCTGCTGATAACTCCCTCTTAGTCTGAGCTATAAGATGTTCCTCTCCAGTAAGGAACAAATCATCCGCATATTAAACCAAGATAACAGGGTGATTCTGCACAATCTTTATATAAAGATTAGGATTTGCTATACTCTTGGAGAATCCAAGATTCTGAAGAAAACTGTCAATTCTTCCATATCAAGCTCTCGGAGCTTGTTTCAATCCATAAAAGGCTTTCTTGAGTTTGCAGACATGGGATTCTTTCCCATGGATCACGAAACCCTCAGGTTGCTCAATATAGACTTCTTGCTCAACTTCACCATTGAGAAAGGCAGTCTTAACATCCATTTGGTGAAGTTTCCAATAAAAAAATGAAGGAAGAGAGATAATGATTCTGATGGAAGTATACCTGGAAACAGGAGCAAAGATCTCGTCATAGTCAATTCCTTCTTTCTGAGATAAACCACGAGCCACAAATCTAGCTTTGAATTTTTCAACACTACCATCTGCTGCATGCTTTATTTTGTAAAGCCATTTAGAGGTTACTACTGATTTGCCATGAGGTCTTGGGACCACTTCCCATACATCATTCTTCAATATTGACTCGTACTCTTCTATCATGGCATCCTTCCACACTTTATGTTTGGAGGCCTTTTCAAAAGTGGAAGGTTCTAAGTCAATCACTAGATTCAACTGCGCTATCAGGCCTGAGTACTTATCTGGTTTCTTGCTTTCTCTGAAGGTACCTTTAGGTGCTGCATGCTTTTCTGCTTCCTTTAAAATTTCCCGACACCAAGCTAGCTTCCTTTTAACATGAGGTTTCTCTAAGGGAAACTCAATAGAATCCCTTATGGGATCCACTGAAGGCTCTATGGCCTCCTCCCTCTGCTCATCTGGTAGTGGTGAATCTGAAGGTTCTGGAGATGGAGCTTCCTGCTCCTCTGTATCACATGGAAGTTCTCTAGAATGACGTAAGGCTGCTTCCTCATGAAAGGTCACATCTCTACTGACTTCGATGAATTTTTGCCCTGGTATATAAATTCTGTATGCTTTTGAGGTCTCACTGTATCCCTCAAAAGTTCCTTTCTTTTCGGAGGGCTCTAACTTAGTCCTCTTTTCTTTAGGTATATGAATGTAGACAGGACTGCCAAGGATTTTCAAATGGTCAAGTGAAGGCTTCTTACCGGTGAAGACTTCTTTTGGAGTTGTCTCTTCTAGGGCTTTATGAGGACACTTGTTCTGAATATAGACTGCAGTGCTTGCAGCTTCGGCCCAAAGAGACAACGGTAGATTCTTATCATACATCATGGCTTTGGCTGCTTCACAAATCGTCCTGTTCTTTCTTTCTGCAACCCCATTTTGCTGAGGATTATAAGGCACAGTCGGCTCCCTCTTAATCCCTGAAGCCCGACAAAGATCATCG
>ML831193.1:76068-86070 GCA_009831015.1 Picea engelmannii
TAATTTTCTGAGGAGGTTTGTGCCTAACTTTGCTGAGGAGGTGAAGCTTATAACAATCATGTTAAAGAAAGAGAATGAAGTAAGGTGGACCCCTCAATCGCGACATTCCTTTGAACAAATCAAGAAGGCCCTGACTGAAGCTCTTGTGCTTATCAACCCCGACTACTCAAAGGATTTCCTTATTTTCTCCTTTGCCTCACCTGACACAGTGGCTGTTGTTCTATTACAAACAAACGACATTGGGCTAGAGAAGCCTATTGCTTATTTCAGCCGAGCATTGAGGGATGTCGAAGTCAGGTATGACGCTATGGAGAAGCAGGCCTATGCTCTAGTAAAAGCTCTCAAATCTTTTAGAACCTACGTCCTACAGTCAAAGATCATCGCCTATGTCCCTTCGGCTGCTGTTAAAGACATTCTTATTCAGCCTGACATAGACGGGAGAAGGAGTAAATGGATAGCCAAGATTTTGGAATTCGACCTAGACATAAGGCCCACCAAATTGATCAAAGGTCAAGGTTTAGCCAAACTATTGGCCGAAGCAAACTGCCAAGCTTTGGGGATAAGTTTCATCAACGAATGCTCAGAATTCCTACAAAATCGGTTGTCTGAAGTGGACCCTCAAAGGGAGCCCCCATTACCTCAATGCCCTTGGTATAAGGATGTCATATTCTTTTTGCAGGAGCTGGGGCCTCCAGACGGCCTGTAAAGAAGCAAAGCACGAGCTCTAAAGATCAAGGCAGTCAGATACTGCCTAATTGATCAAATGTTATATTGGAAAGATCCCCTAGGGATGCTTTTAAAATGCATGGATCCGCAAGAGGCCGACAGGATCATGTTTGAATTTCACAGTGGCCTATGTGGAGGGCACCACTTTTGGAAGGCCACAACCCACAAGATCCTCAGGGCTAGATACTACTGGCCTACCGTGTTCATTGATGTCTGCAAAAGGGTTAGAGCCTGCATCAAATGTAAAAAATTTGCAGGAAAGAAGCAACTCAAGTCTTTGCCGTTAAATCCAGTGGTGGTTTCAGGACCTTTCCAGCAGTGGGGCCTAGACTTCATTGGGGAAATTCACCCTGCTTCCAGTGGGTAGCACAGGTGGGTCCTGACTGCTACAGATTTCTTTACCAAGTGGATTGAAGCTATCCCCACCAGGAGTGCTTCCCACAAGGTAATCATTGGATTCTTGGAGGACCTCATCACAAGGTTCGGCTGCCCAAATAAGATTGTTACTGATAATGCGACCACTTTCGGGTCCGAACCACTAGCCAAGTGCTGTGAATAGTTCGGAATCAAATTGATTCACTCCACCCCATATTATCCACAGGGCAACGGTTTAGCGGAATCCTCCAACAAAAGCTTGATAAGGATCATCAAAAGGCTGTTGGAAGACAACAAGAAGGCCTAGCATTCCAAATTAAAATTTGCTCTATGGGCCGACCGAGTGACCACGAAGAGATCTATCGGCGTCTCTCCTTTCCAATTAGTCTATGGAGCAGAGGTCGTTTTCCCCTCTCAGCTAGCCGTCCCTGTAGCGAAATTCCTCCAGGACTATCATGAGGAACCTGATGACATGATTAGAAGGATTCATCAGCTAGTGGAAGTCCAACAAGCTAGGGAGCAGACAATGGACAAAATTCAGGACCATCAGCAGAAGATCAAACTGGCTTTCGATAAGAAGGCCAAGAAGGAGCGGTTCCAGATAGGAGACCTGGTGCTGAAATGGGATGCTCCTAAGCAAGACAAAGGCAAGCACGACAAATTTGAAGCTCTGTGGATCGAGCCCTTCAAAATATCAGAGATTTTCTCCAACAACACATATGGGTTGCATGATCTGGAGGGTGAAGAGGTTTTCAACAGCCCAGTGAATGGGCATCTTCTGAAAAAATATTTGATTTAAGCCTTAAATGGCTCCTCTGTTTGTAAATATTGTCTTTTAGTTTCCTTGTTTAGTTTCTTTTTGCATGTTTTCGGCTTAATAATGACTCCACAGCCCTTCAAAAAGGCACTGGAACTACAAAATGAGTTCTTAGAGCATCGCGGGGACGACTCTATCCCCCATGGAGCCTGATGTTAGCAACAATTGTGGTATCGGGCCACAAAGGTATACAGGTCCGCGAGATTGCATATGAAATGCTCAAGCACAACAGAGGAGAATCCATGTTTTTCCAAGTAGCAGGTCAAGTGAGCGGGCAAAATGTTGTCGACAACATCCAAGGTCTATTTTACGAAGCGGATCAACGGTCGATGGGTAGTTGCAGTAGTTGGAGGACTGCTGCTACGGGCACACACAGAGTCAAAGGAAGCTCGAACAGTTGAAGTGTTCGCAGGTTTACCGCAAGGAGTGCGTGCAAGGAACCTCGTTGAAGATCAACATAGATAAGCGCGACTTGAAGTTGCGAGAAGCATCGCAGGTTGGCGAAGAGGCGAAGGAATCTCGTGGAGAGACACTTTCTTTTCATTTCATGGATTACACAAGGAAGAGCAAATGATCGAAATCCTCTGAGGAGATTTCGCGAAGTTCCGAGGACCGTTAGATCTGAAGAGTGCAGGTGGCAGAGATCGATGATCTCGTGGACTCGGAAGTTTGCAGGGTAAAGGCCCAAGCATCAAGTCACGAAGCGGCGAAGTAGTGAGAGAATCTCAACCGTCCATCCAGAAGGGACACGTGGCGCGCGATTAGGCTCCTCGCCTTCTCGCCTATCACAATTTTGAAAAAGAAAAGCTAGCTCCTTCCAGCCGCGAGAAGTGAGGTGCCGAGGGAATCTCGGACCCGGGCCCACAAAGGTATTGGGAGAAATCAGAGCCGTCCATCCAGAGGGGACATGCGGCAGCAGGCTGAGCCCTCTCGACGTTTCGCCCACCGCAATTTCAATCAGCGAAGGTTAGCCCTTTCATATCCGCGAACGCCGAAAGCATATGGTCACAGCCCATGGTCACTTGAGGAAAGGAGGGGGCTGCATAAAGAAGGCAAAAGGCGCCGAGTTCAGTCGCAGAGGGGATCATCGCAGCCTCCAGGCGCCATCGGATCCAATCTCCTTACTGTTTCTCGCCTGGAGTAAATGGCGGCAGGCGCGGGTGGTTGAGACTTCCTCTCATTCATTAAGTATAAGGTATGGAAGGTCTGGCAAACGGTTCGCTCGAGAGGGTCCAGTGTACCCAGTTCTTCAAAGACACCATGCCAAAGTCTTCAGCTCGACAGAGAAGTCTACGCACGTTAGCCCAACACTTAATGGCTCAGCTACCCTCCTTACAGGAGCCACGCGCAGTTAAGGTGGCGCTTGAAGAAGGATTTCAGTACGAGTTTGACTGAAAAGACATCGAGCCTTGAATGATTGGGTGTGCCTCCGTGAGGTGAATTTTCCTGAGTATATAGACTCAGTTGTTGTATTTTGTAAGCATCGATGGTTGAGCAGAGCTCCCAGTTGTAAAACTTTAATGAAGCACTGTGTTCTGATTATGTATAGACTTCTGAGACTTCTTGCCTTATGAATGCCAGTTTCTTTACATCTTTGTTATATTATGTTAGAGCAACTCGGAATTGGAGGATCCAGTCGAGTTGTAGCTGTTATAGGATGATGTTGTAATGGATCAATGTAGCAGTTACGATGTTTCTAGTCAGTTCGTGTGATTTTATTAACACTGAGTGACTTGGAATTGGAGGATCCAGTCAAGTCCCCTTTCAGTTTCTTGAGACCCTGAACCAAGAGGATCTTGCATTTAGAGTCTTTCTTCTGCAAACGACCGAAAGCATGTTGCCCAAAGTCGTTTGTTCACCTTTCTCACTAAGTCTTCCACCTGTTCACCTTTTAATCAACCCGCTGGATGAAGTTAGGATTCCAGACCTCCTTTGTTCTTTACATACCAGATCCAGTCCCTGAGTTAGAATGATACCTCCTCGAGCCATTATCTCCATTTGATCATTCCTTATAAACAAATCGTGACATTAAACTGATGGGCGTCGGGCTCTGCTCCTGCAAGCAATCCAGGGGTGACTTCCAACGCTAACAGGTCACAGGTTCAAAACCCATGAGCCCCCAACCCTATGTATAATATGTTGTGCTTGGTGCATTTAGCAGATAACAAGCCCCTCGCAGTTTCTTCCTTCCTCGAGTATTGCGCTAGTATTCACGCACAATGCACTTGTTTTTTTTCCTTTGTGGGTTCTTACCCTCGTAGCCTAGTGCGCTTAGACTCGGCTCTTGTGTGGCTAGCTTGTATGTGTGGCTAGACTGTGGGACGCGTTGACCACATTTTGGACCTCTCCTTGGTGGCTTGGTTTAGAGCTTAGACGCTACGCTTTGGCTTGACTTGATTTTTGGGTGGCTTGTTCAACTCGTTGAGGTGAGAAATGCGCTCGAAACACCAATGTCTCTGCCTCGATGCCTGGCGTTCTTGCTCTGTGCCCTTCTTGCGACTTGTTTGACATGTTTAGCACACTATGCATACCTTAATCTGTCTATCCGACGTCTTGTGAATGGGCACTGCCTTTTGACTTTGCCCTGGGTGATTTTGTTTTATGTTTGGACATTGACCTCAATGTGTGAAAGGCACAATAAGTGCTTGGGATTTCGACACTTGGTCCGTCCTTGGCCCTTGATCTCGGATGTTTGAACATGTCGTAGATTTAAGGATTGGCCCCGGAGGCCAATATTTCTTCCTTCCGTCTGTGTCAATGTGAGCGACACCATTCCCGACTACCAAGAGGAGGGAATTCTCAAAGGCCATGGGACCGCCGACCTGAATGGTGAAGTTGTGGCTACGCTATGCGGTGTGGTTGAGCGGGTCAATAAGCTCGTTCTTGTTCGCACTCTAAGAGCCAGGTCGACATTTTTTTTTGTACTCCAATTCCGTTGGAGATTACAGTAAATAATGGGCAGATCTGATGTATACGTTTATTGTATGTTAGATCGAGTATGTGACAAATGTGTTATTTTTTAAGCAGTATTTCATTAGATTAACAGGCGGTACTTTCGTTAGTTTGCCCAGCTAACTGGGATCTCTTTTCTGAGGCTGATAAGGACGCGGAAACTAATATATAGATAGATATATCTCTATCTCTATATTTATATTAGTGAAACGAATTGCTTGAGTTCGAGTTCAAATAGTTTTTTTTTTGCATATGATCTCCAAATCTAATGGTTATACCCTTCCAGGTAATCGAAGATCGATGGATTTGATCATCATTGTCGGTGGATTAATAATTGCATTAGTAGGAAAATCTACAAGGGCTTTTAAACACTTATGGTATCTGTTCTTGGTATTTGTGGTTTGTACGTCTTGGACTTGGGGTTGCAACTTATTCTGCAGTGGGTGATAGGAATCGTTGTGCTGGTCTGTTGTTCCATAAATCAGAGTTGCTTTGACGCGTTGTACAGGAAGTCTCTCTCCGTGGGCTTTCATGGTATACTCCATACTTGTGCATGATAAAACTCGTGGGTGCTTGATGTTGGTGTGTTGCGCACCTGTGAACGTGCAGAGCACTTCACTTTGCCCCCATGGGCTCCTCCTCCATGTGGCTTTGCGCTTGGGCGCTAGGTTTTGGGTTTGACTTAAGTGCGTTGTCTTGCTGTATACTTTCCTTATGGCGCCATGTATGTTTGATTTCCCATGTGGCCTCGACTTTCGAGTGAATGCTAGAATAATAGGAGATGGGCCTGAACCCATAATTATTATTATTATTATTATTTTATTTTTATGCTTTAGATATGGGTAATCTCTTTTTTTATTTTTTTATTTTTTAATTTATTTTTTATTTATTTATAAGGATTCATTCTTGTAGCTTTTGCCATTAAATTACACAATGTTTGTATAAATGCCTTTAATTAGCTTGCTGGCTGTTTGTAAGAATTGACTGAGACTATTTAACTATAAAAACGCACCCTTACATCCATTTAGGAGTTGGCGTAACTTTTAGATCAGAGTTGGCTACACAGTTCCCAGCCAAGTTCTAGAAATAAATGGAAAAGAATTCAGTCTACCTGCTGCCTAAGCTCAGATCGAGTTAAGGAAGATCTTAGTAATGTTTACATTGAATGTCCTCTCTTCTTTATTTAGTAGATAACATTAAAGTTGTTAAATTACACCCTATTTAATATGCAATAAACGTAGAGAGAGTTTCAATAAATACCCTTGATTGTTTTACAATATTACAAACTGTAACTCTCATTAATTCTAAGCATGTGCAGGTGAAGAGTCATTCTTACAGGTGGCTAGAACCAGGGAGAGTATCTCTTTTTCTAATGCACATACCCTCCTTCAATTCTCTTGGGAAGCATGCACACTCTCACGTTCATTCTGGGTAGTCTACTTAGGGTTATAGGTCATTTCTGTTTATTTCTATCTTAAGTTGATTCAAGGGTTTTAGGCTGTAGGATGGGAGTTGTTTCAGGAAATAGTTTGCACAATTATGTGGGTGGTAAGGCCTTAGGTTTCAGTTTTTGAAACCAGGCTCTGATTCCATGTGTAAGGTCTCTTCCCACAGAGCCTTATAAAACACAAGTTAAAATAGAGAATAGATAAATGTTATCCTGTACAATTTAATCATCAGCATATAACCATTTATTATTCAACAGAAATTAAATTTATGAACAACATGATAATAAATCACATAACACAGCATATTCAAGAGCATGATGATAACCACCTAACACAGCGTAATCATGAAAATACATACCTCTGACTGATGTTATTTCTCCAATCTTCGTCTGTCCTCGCTGCTGCTCTGCCCGAACTCTGCCCAAAACCGAATCTTTCCTCCCTGCCAGCTAGGAACAGAGCCTATCCGACTCCCTAGATCGAGGATTCCGTGAGGATTCCTAGCCCTCGAGCCCAAAACTCCCAGCAACCGATGCTCCCCTGTAACAGTTCACCCAAACTCCAAACCAGAAAAATATCCACCAGAAAATAGAGTCCCTAATCTCAAATAATGCTTCCTTTCCCCAATTTTCCAAAAGTCCTTCTCCCGAATGCCTCTGCCCCCTCATATCCTCCTTCCCATTCACCGCCTCCTCCCTTCATTCAATGCCACCCACCTTATCCCTCCATTCAATGCCTTATCCCTTCATACGTTAAGTTTTCTATTAAATAAATTAAAAATTATTAAGCGTTTAATTCGTTACCCAAACATTAAATGAGTTAATTAATTAATTAATTAATCAACATATATTAAACAATAAATAAATAAATAATCAATTAATTAATATTATTAATAAATAATCATTATTTAACTAATACACATTAGGACAGTGAATTATTTAATTAATTACACTTGATAAACCTTAAGCAATTATTTAACTATGGTTGTTACATTTTAATTTTTCATTTTTCATGTCCAGCTTGTTCCGTGATATATTTTTTGCACCCAACATTTCCGCCATATACATTTTGAACCCAACAATTACGGAATTGCGGGTTGGCGGAGTCGCTGGTTCACATGTTTCATTTTTCATGTCCAGCATGTTCCGTGATATACATTTTGCACCCAACATTTCCGTCATATACATTTTGCACCCAACAATTCCATCATATACTTATACATTTTTAAATGTAAATTTGAAATTTTGGAATTTTGATTTTGTTTGTGATAATAAAGGTGAAATTTATTTTCATTTTTCATTTTTCATGTCCAACTTGTTCCGTGATATACTTTTTGCACCCAACACTTCCACCATATACATTTTGCACCCAACAAGTATAAACAATTATTTAAATTTTATTCAATATTATTTTTAATGTTTTTAAATGTAAATTTAGAATTTTTGAATTTTGATTTTGTTTATGATAATAAAGGTGAAATTTATTTTAATTTTTCATTTTTCATATCCAGCTTGTTCGGTGATATACTTTTTGCACCCAACACTTCCGCCATATACATTTTGCACCCAACAATTACGGAGTGGCGGGTTCACATGTTTCATTTTTCATGTTTAGCATGTTCCGTGATATAAATTTTGCACCCAACACTTCCGTCATATACATTTTGCACCCAACAATTCCGTCATATACTTATACGTTTTTAAATGTAAATTTGGAATTTTGGAATTTTGATTTTGTTTATGATAATAAAGGTGAAATTTATTTTAATTTTTCATTTTTCATGTCCAGCTTGTTCCGTGATATACTTTTTGCACCAACACTTCCGCCATATACATTTTGCACCCAACAATTACGGAGTCGCGGGTTGGCGGGTTCACATGTTTCATTTTTCATGTGCAACATGTTTCATGATATACATTTTGCACCCAACACTTCCGTCATATACATTTTGCACCCAACAATTCCGTCATATACTTATACGTTTTTAAATGTAAATTTGGAATTTTGGAATTTTGATTTTGTTTATGATAATAAAGGTGAAATTTATTTTAATTTTTCATTTTTCATGTCCAATTTGTTCCGTGATATATTTTTTGCACCCAACACTTCTGCCATATACATTTTACACCTAACAATTAAGGAGTTGCGGGTTGGAGTGGCGGGTTCATATGTTTCATTTTTCATGTACATAATGTTTCGTGATATACATTTTGCACCCAAGACTTTCATCATATACATTTTGCACCCAACAATTATGTCATATACTTATACGTTTTTAAATGTAAATTTGGAACTTTGGAATTTTGATTTTGTTTATGATAATAAAGGTGAAATTTATTTTCATTTTTCATTTTTCATGTCCAACTTGTTTTGTGATATACTTTTTGCACCCAACACTTCTGCCATATACATTTTGCACCCAACAATTACGGAGTTATGGGTTGGCAGAGTCGCGGGTTCACATGTTTCATTTTTCATGTCCAGCATGTTCCGTGATATACATTTTGCACCCAATACTTTCGTCATATACATTTTGCACCCAACAATTCCGTTATATACTTATACGTTTTTAAATGTAAATTTGGAATTTTGATTTTGTTTATGATAATAAAGGTGAAATTTATTTTAATTTTTCATTTTTCATGTCCAGCTTGTTCCGTGATATACTTTTTGCACCCAACACTTCTGCCATATACATTTTGCACCCAACAATTATAAACAATTATTTAAATTTTATTCAATATTATTTTTAACGTTTTTAAATGTAAATTTGGAATTTTGATTTTGTTGATGATAATAAAGGTGAAATTTATTTTAATTTTTCATTTTTCATGTCCAACTTGTTCGGTGATATACTTTTTGCACCCAACACTTCCGCCATATACATTTTGCACCCAACAATTACGGAGTAGCGGGTTCACATGTTTCATTATGTTCTGTGATATACATTTTGCACCCAACACTTCCGTCATATACATTTTGCACCCAACAATTCCTTCATATACTTATACGTTTTTAAATGTAAATTTGGAATTTTGATTTTGTTTATGATAATAAAGGTGAAATTTATTTTAATTTTTCATTTTTCATGTCCAACTTGTTCCGTGATATACTTTTTTCACCCAACACTTTCGCCATATACATTTTGCACCCAACAAGTATAAGCAATTATTTAAATTTTATTCAATATTATTTTTAACGTTTTTAAATGTAAATTTGGAATTTGGAATTTTGATTTTGTTTATGATAATAAAAGTAAAATTTATTTTAATTTTTAATTTTTCATGTCTAGCTTGTTCCGTGATATACTTTTTGCACCCAACAATTACGGAGTTGTGGGTTGGCGGAGTCACGGGTTCACATGTTTCATTTTTCATGTCTAGCATGTTCCGTGATATACATTTTGCAACCAACACTTCCGTCATATACATTTTGCACCCAACAATTCCATCATATACATGAGACTAGGTAATTTATAGAATATCAATGGAAAAATGAAAAATGGAAAATGTGAACCCACGAACCTTCGTTGATGTTCGACAACACAGGTATTCCAACAGAGGACGAACACCTTCAGTAACCACTCACATAATCAGATCAAAGATCAACACACCGATGTTTTCACGTGGTAAAACCCCTACGGGGAAACATCCACGGCCCCAGCCAACGCGACCACTTGGAGCA
>ML831194.1:600-10818 GCA_009831015.1 Picea engelmannii
CAAAGATACCTTAGGTGACCCTTTTGAATGGTAAAGAGGTGTTGATTATGTCAAAATGAGGTCAAAAGAGTGGTACTGGCATATAATTGGAGGTCTGTGGTATATAGTATAGGCAAAGAGCATGGTCAAAACCGGGGACCAACAGCCCTCTATATGTGTTCTCCACTACGATTGGTCCATCTTTGGAGGGGTTGTCTCCACTACCTTTCCGCATGCAACCTTGTGTTTATCCCCTGTGTTAGAGGGGGGTCCTGGATAACTTTCACGATACTGGACTTTGACACTCCCTAACTCAGACTCCAATGTTTTATTTTAATGGCCTTGAAGAGTTTCCTCTCCAACCTAATTCAAGGCCCTAACCCTAAACTAGTTGGTTGACCCTACAAACAAAAAAAGTCTAATGAATTTTAGATTTAGCGTTAGTTTTTATGGCTTATCTTAAGTCAAAGGTTATGAAAGTGAAACTAGTTATGTTTGAAAGATGAAAGCAAAATAAATAGAAATCTAGAAACAAAAACCTTTACTTAACTCAACTCTTAAACAACTTTTCAAACTTAAATTTTTTTCTAAGATCTTTGAACAACAAACTCAAAGAAGGATTTCACTCGACTACGAGCTACTTATGATCTAAGTAAACCTTCAAGAACTTATGAAAGCAAAGACTTTTCCTTGGTTACTAATGCAAAACAACACTTTTTAACCAAACAAAGAAATACAAGAATTGTTTTTTTTATTTGAATGCTCACAAAGCAAAAAGGAAAAATATCAACAAGTCAAAACCAAGAAAACTTCTGGCCTAAGCGTAGATCGCAAAGAGTCACTTTAAAAATCACATACAAGCAAATTAAAATTGGACTCTCACACTTGTCTAAAAACCCTATAAAAGAAAATTTTGATAAAAACTTCTAAATGAAAAAAGAAAGCTATTGCTGTGATCAAACCTAAGTTACTGACCGCTATGACAGAGACCCAAAAACCTGAGAGGTATAACTCTTGTCAAAGGAAAGGATGACTGCCTCACCTTCAACAAAAATTCTCTCCACAAGAACACTGCTGACAGTTCAACAACAAGTGTGTGCACGCGAGCTGTGTAAAGTCAGAGCGCGTGTACACGCATGCTAGCCTTATATAGGCTGCGTGTATATCTGAAACTCTTAGACAAATGAAAAGCCAAGAAATCCAGCCCAGGTAGAGACTACTAGCACTGAGAACCAGAATCTCTTGAAGACCCAGACACTTACTTTAACAGAAAAAAGAAAACAATTCAAGGAAAATTTCATTGAACAAACCAATCCGAGGTGAAACCTAAGTTATAGACTGCAAACAACAAAGACTAGAAAGAGTTCCAGAAAACCCCTGAGAAGGACTAATTCTGACAGGGAAGAGGATGACTACCTCTCTAAAAGAAATTTTCTGGAATCATACACACGATTGATGCTTCACCAACTAGCATGTACACGTGGGTTGTGAGAATGCAGGGCGTGGATACACATGTGCAGACCTGATACAGGCCGTGTGTACCTCTGTGGGTCTCGAAAAAAAAAAATACAGTCAAGCAAAGAAATAGAGATAAATGGTATGGAAGAACAAAATCTTTGTTAGCTCAGACTTTTGCAGAGACTTTGAAAACAATAAATGAAACCAGTTCTTAAAAATACCCAAAAATATTCCCAGAAACCCTAGAGATTTCCCCAGTATGGTCGCCAATTCTATTGTGAGTGGGAAATCCCTCTACGGACTAACATTTAGGGTTTTATTATGCATGCAAAAAAGACCTAAATATTCCTACTTTCTACCGTTGTCCCGGACCTAATCCCCATTATTCTTAAGCATATACGTAGTTAAGAAGATCAAGTGAGCATACCTTATTTCGGGCATTTGATGTCGATCCTTCTTCACGCTTGATCGTTCTTTGACTGCAACTCTCCTCCCAAGGATGACCTGCATTCACACAAGACAAACAAATAACTCCACATGCATTTGATATATAGATTAATAGGTTAGAGATTCAACCAACATGTATGCAATAAACCATGAAAACCTCATATGGTGGGACGTGAAAAGTACTTCGTTATTATTAACTTTAAAAAATCAACTTACAACGATGAAGCCGTCCACTGCTCCATGAACCTGGTCCTGGGCTCCTCTTCAACTGTCCTCCAACTTCTTTTCTCTATATTTCTCTTTGCACAAGGATGGCTAAAGGGTTGGGACAAAGGGAATACACAATTGGGTATAATTTCTTTACTATGATTCTCCTCTTCCAAATGGGACCCCTAACCCTTCTTTTATAGGCTAGAAGAAGATAAGTATTTGGTCAAACCCTCGACCATGCATGGTTGGAAGGTTTAGTTAACTCACCCAAAGCTGTGTGTTCCGTCAACAACTTTCCTTTTTTCATTCTTTTGTAGGTACACGTGGGCTGTTTTGGGTCAGCTAGTGTGTACACGCGTGAAGTAATGGAGCAGGGTGCATGGGCCTTTATAAAAGGTGTTTTTAAGAAGAGTTGTTCAACAGTTTTTTGGAAAAGAAGGAATCTGAGATGGCCTGATGCTAGGTAATCATGTCTGGTGTAAATTAGGATTATAATAGTTGTAAATACCCACGTTTTCCTTTGGACTAGTGTGGATTGCTGTCATTACCAAAGCCCATACCTGATATTGTTGCTATTATTAACCATTTGTCTTAGGAGCTGGACAGAAGAAGCAGGTTTTTAGTCCTGTGGCTTTAAAGAGGTGGGTTGTCAGGCCCATGGATAGAAGAAGCAGGTTTTCAGTCCTGTGAGCAACTCTCTCTAGGTGAGAGAGATTTTTGGGGAAGTGATTTCTCCTGGAGGGAGTCCAGTAGCAGCTATAGAGCTCCAAGAATTCCTAATCTATCCTGTTGCTGAAGCCCTGGAAGGGAACTGGAGCAGTCGATGGACTATGGAACAATGAAGGTGTATATTCTCAGGGTGGGACAAGCATGTGGGGAATGAGAGTTTATGAGCGATGGGAATAAGTAGGCTCCTTGGAGGGAATCCTTCCTATTGCATTGTGAAACTTTTCGTAGTCTCAGCCTAGCCTAGGATTTCCTTTACCTTGGGTGGAGTTTAGTCCCATATCGAGGGTGGCCCACTCCTGATAGCTTGGAGCAGCGTGGTATAAGGCTGGGAGGTTCGTGGAATGTCTGCATGCAGTCGATTGATTTCATAAAAAGATAAGTACCAATTCTATGTTAATTTTACATGTGTTTAAGAACATGTCTGAAGTTTATCAAAATTTCCTATTTTTATTGCATGTATGTGTTTACTGTCACTTCCGCATGAATCTGTGTATGAGAATAATGTTTATATTTGTTAAATTTGCATTATATATATATATCAGATTTTGAATAGAGTAGAGATTTTTGTTATCATGCCCTGACCCTGGGATGGTTGGGTACATTACTATATGGTATCAGAGCGAGGTTTTCAACACTGAGCCTGAATTGGGTCGTATAAGTGACTTTTGTAGAAAAATTTTCAAAGAATTAAAATTACAAAGTGCTAGGAGGGTGCTAAGGGAACACCTTGGCTACGTCCAAAAGCTCAGGAGTTATAAAAGTTTGATTAAGCACAACAACCGTGGTATTGGGCCACAAATTTTAAATTTGGGCCGTTGGATCTGTTCAGAAGAAGATATATCCCTCAAAATTGTCAGATCTAGAGAAGGTGCACGAAAGTTAACGATCAAGTCCTTCGAACTTCGTTACTTCGATGATTTTTTAAGTTTTGTTGATAAAGGAGCCGAAGCATGAAGCTCTGAAGTTCCTGAGTGACTCTCAATCGTAGATCATTCGGGAGGAGGAGAACTGTTGGATTTCCCAAGTGGTTCGGTGGTTCAATGTTCGGGGAAATCCATTTGAGATTGCATGTAGTAGAGTTTCTCCAAAGTCCCAAAGTCCGAAACCAATCTAGACCGTCCATTATTGAAGCTATGTGTCCGCAGATTAACCGGTTTGATATTACGACGTTCGACAGTTCGAGAGTTTTAAAGTGTGCAGAAGAGAAGAGATATTCCAAAGTGCCAAAATAAAGGAACGCTAGGGTGATGTGGACCTAATCAACAGTTCAACAATTTTGAAAAAGTATCGATGAGAAGAAATTGCCGAAGTCTTGAAGCTACGGGAAGCAATTGTTCGATAGTCAACAGTTCGACAAATTTGAAAATGTGTCGATGAGAAGAAATCGTTGAAGTCCCGAAGCTAAGGGAAGAAATTTTTCGACAGTCGACAGTTTGACGGATTTGAAAATGTGCCGATGAGAAGAAATCACCGAAGTCTTGAAGCTACGGGAAGCAATTGTTTGACAATTGACAGTTCGAGAGTTTTGAAAATGTGCAGATAAGAAGATATCTTCCGAAGTGCTGAAATCACAGAATGCTGGGGTGATGTGGACCTGATCGACATTTCGACAGTTCTGAAAAAGTGTCGATGAGAAGAAATTGTCGAAGTCCCGAAGCGTCGGATATGATGTGGCATGATGATGTCATCTAGGGTGACGTGGACCTACCCTATGCCTTCCATGTGTCACTTTTTTTCTTACTTTTGACAGACCCTTGGTACTGATTGGGACCTGACACGTGCCACCACCTTGATTGAAGAAAAATGTACTACATGGACCCCAGGAGGTTAATAAGTTCGGGCATTATGCGTTTGGGGAGAAACTGTTGGAAGAACTGACAGATCTCAGAAGTCCTGTAGTCCTAAAGTCTCGAAGTTTCGAAGACACGAAGCACCGAAGTGACATGGCTTGATGATGTCACCTGGGGTGACGTGAGCACACAAGATGCATTCCATCTGTTAGTGTATTTTGTGCTTTTAAACGACCAATTTTTCCAGTTATAACTTGACATGTGTCACCCCTTGGATTGGGCCACATGTCACCTATGTTTTGCTGACACATAGCACCCTGGGTGCACCGTACTAAGTGAGCCCCAAGAGTTCATGGGTTCGACATTCAAGAGAAATAATGCATAAATTAATAGATCTCTCGAAGCCCAGAGTTCCATAGTAAATCTTAGATGTTGGATGTTGGGAAGCCGTGGACCATTGATCCACCTTCCTTCACGAGTTCACCAATTCGATGCTTCGGGGGATTTGAAATTTTGGAGTTGCAAAAACTTCCGAAGCTCCGAAGTGTCGGAGCTCTGAAACTCTAAAGGGGTAGTTGTTCAGAATTTCACCACTTCGATGTTTGGAGGAAATGGGGTGAGGTGAAAGGAAAACCTACAAAGCCTAAAGTTTCAGAGCCCTCGAGGCCCAAATCATAGGAGAAGTGCCTTACAACTAGCACTCGGTCACAGCCAGTGATCACATGCATTCGAGGGCCGAAGAAAAAGGGCTAAGTGCCCGAAAATTGTTTTTGAAGATAGAGAAGGGAATAAAGAAAGATCCTGTGGGGTTTTCTAATTTGTACAGACCTACACCTAACAAATTAAGGAAGGCATGTAAACCCAAATATGGGATCCATCACGGATCCAAGAGCCAATTCAACTCTTAGTTGGAAGAATCCATGTACAGGGATTGCATCACTAAAAAGACAAATTGTTCAAGTATCCATAACTTCCTGCTCAAAACTCAGAATTGAGCATGGAAATAGGCATAGGAAAGGTATTGAACAATAGAATATAATTGTTCACCCATAAATTGGATCTAAACAATCAATTTCTCAGGAAATCAACAAAAATGAATTCTGATATATGGTTCATGTTTTCATGAAATTAGTGAGAACAATTAGCCTGACAAAGTTCTGTTGGTTGCACATTTTTTGCAGAATTAACAACTGTCAAATCAGAATCAACACACAATGTAGAGTGATGGATGATACATAGATAGTCTACAATCAAGAAGATGAAATTAGAGGGATGAATGTCCAGTTGGGTATGGAATGAACCAACTCCAATGGACATGGAGGAGGAAAGGAAGAAGACATAAATCTGGATGAGACCCTCAGAAAATTGCAGAAAGATGTCCAGAGCCACAAGGATGATAATGAGAAGATTATGAAGGCCAAGTAACATCATGAAGACTTCAATATGAAGTTAATGAAAAGCCTAGAAAAATTTGAAAATAATTTGGATAAGGAGAGTGGCTCCAACAAATCAGGAAGCCACGAGATCGCCGAGGGAAAAGGAAGATCAAGGAGTGATAGCAAACATGACCATCACTCCCAAAGGAATTAAAAAAGGAGAGCACACAACAACTCAAGTTGATCTCCTGTCAGGAAGCATAGGAGGTCTGGGGTGGATGAATTAAAAGGAGAAATGAATAATATCAAACCTCATACTTTTGATGGAGATCACAAGAAAGATGAATATGTCGAGACATGGTTGTCAGGCATGAGAAAATATTTCCAAATGCATAATTATTCTTCTCATGCAGAAGAAAGAATTGCTATCTATTAGCTTAAAGGAAAGGAATATGTGTGGTGGGATCAACTTGTGCAAGTGCAACACATCAACGAGAAGAATGTTACATGGAAGGAATTCAAGAAGCATTTTGAGAAGAAACACCTGACTAAGAGGTATTATGAAAAAAAGATGAAAGAGTTCTTTGAACTAAAACCGGGAAACATGACCATTGATGAGTATGAAATGAGATTTTTAGAACTATTGAATTATGTCTCCTTCATCAAGGATGAGACAGTTAAGATCCAAAGATACCTGAGTGGGCTGCCATCTTTCATCAATGACAAGATTCAATATGATGATCCCAAGACTTTAGAGGAAACCATAAGGAGAGCAAAGTGATTATATGATTAGCATAAGGGAAAACCTACTTTCCAAAGAGTTTGGGAAGACAAGAAGAAGTTTAAGAGGGAAGAAAGGAAGAAGGGGAACAAACCACCATTTTTCAAAAACAGTCCTCAAGGAAAACCATCTTTTAGAGATAACAATATGATTGAGGTAGGTGGGAAAAGGCCAAGGAAAACACCCATTCAATGATGGGGTTGTTAAGGAGACCATAAGTATAGAGATCGTCCTAAAAAAGTGACATAGTGAGAGTTTTCCACAATGTACAACAAGAAGAAACAGTGGAGGACATGGGCATAAGTGTACCAAGGATCTATCCAACCCTGGACAACAAGAAAGTTGAGTTTCAGTCACAAATGATTAAAGTTGAAGGTATGTTCAATAACCATGCCTTTACTATTTTAATAGATTCATGATATATATATATATATATATATATATCCTAAGGTAGTAGAAATGTTGCATTTTCCAAGAAGAAAGCATGGGAAATCTTGGCTGGTGCAGCTGGCTATAGGAACCAAGAGAAAATTTGTTGAGTTGGTTAAATCATGTCCAATGGACATGAATGGGATAAGTACCAAGGAATATTTGAACATCCTTCCCTTGGGTTCATATGACTATCTATCTGGTATGGATTGGTTGGACCAACACCATGCTATATTAGAATTCCATAACAAGGTGTTTACTCGCATGAATGAGGAAGGGAACCCAAGAATAGTCCAAGGAATTCCCAGGGCAGTTACTGTCTGAGAGATCTCAACAATGCAGTTGAAGAAGTGTTACAAGAAGGGATGCCAAATATTTGTATTCCATATGGAGGAAAAAACTAAGGATAAGGTGCCAAATATGGAGGATCACTTAGTCCTGAAATATTTTGAATATGTGTTTAAGGAGACACCAGTGCTTCCCCCAAAGAGAGATATTGGTTTCTCTATAAATTTGATGCCTGGAGAAGCTCCAGTATCAAAAACTCCCCACAAAACGAGTACACCAGAGCTGAAGGAACTACAAATACAACTTGAATAACCTCTGATGAAGGGGTATATATGCCCAAGTGTGTCACCTTGGGGCACCCCAATTTTATTCGTGAAGAAGAAAGATGGGACATTGAGACTGTGTATTGACTTCATACAATTAAACAAGTTAACTATAAAGAACAAGTATCCTTTGCCAATAATTGATGATCTCTTTGATCAATTAAAGGATGTCAGGATATTCTTAAATATTGATCTCATGTTAGGATATCATCAAGTAAGGATCAAAGACAAAGACATCAGTAAGACTTCCTTCAGGACACCATATGGTCATTACGAGTTCACAGTGGTACCATTTGGGTTATCAAATGCACCGGTTTTTTTCATGTGCTTAATGAATGGTGTTTTCTAGGCATATTTAGACAAGTTTGTCATTGTATTTTTGGATGACACCCTTGTATATTCCAAGTCAGAAGAAGAACATGAGCATCATTTGAGGATGGTGTTACAAGTGTTAAGAGAGCACTAGTTGTATGCCAAACTGAGCAAGTGCTCATTTGATCAAAACTGAATTCACTATTTGGGGCATATCATATCCGAAGAAGAGATAGCAGTGGACCCTAAAAATATTGAAGCCATTAAAGGGTTGACAACACCTAAGAATGTGGCAGAAGTCAGAGCCTTCATGGTTCTAGATGGATACTACAAAAGACTCATGGCAGGGTTTTCGAGAATTTCTCACCCAATCAATTCTTTGCAAAGGAAGGGGATGAAGTTTCAATGGAAAACATAGTGTGAAAAGAGCTTCCAGAAATTGAAACAATTGTTAACCAATGCTCCAATTCTGAGGATTGCTGATCTTAATGAAGATTTCATGGTTTTCACAGATGCATGCAAAGAAATACTTGGTGGAGTCCTCAATCAGAATGGGTTGTGATATGTTTTGAATCCAGAAAATTGAAAGAGCATGAAAGGCTCTATGCCACTCATGATTTGGAGTTGGCATCCATAGTACACGCCTTAAATAAATGGAGACACTACCTCATGGGAAAGAGGTTTGACCCAAGGACAGACCATAATGGTTTGAAATATTTGTTTGATCTGTAAATACTAACCTTGTACAATGTCTACTGTAAACATATATTCAAAAAAGGATAGAAAAGATACAATGGAAAATACAAACATTACACAGAGATTTTTCCCTTGAAAGACCAAACCGGGAAAACTAGCATATATTATATTCATTCATCGTGTTACATTGTTTACAATACAATATACATATAGGAGCCAGCGACATCCAAAACCCTAACCCAATGACCTGGATTAGTCCAAAACCCTAATTCCTTAACCGGAAATAGAAAACCATTGGAAAAAACCATGTGCCGAAAAAACCACCTAAATACATGACATGTTTTTCGAGGTAGGTGTCATGTTTCCCGAGGTAGGTGTTACCACTACTCGTGCAAAGAATATAACACATACCCAACATTCTCCCACTTGTTGTTTTCTTTGCATATAGGGGGTTACAAGGTTACATAGTAAAAAATCCAGGGCAACAATGCCCATGGATCCTCTACACCAAGAGAACTTCTCAGTGCTCATAGATTTTTTTAATGAGTCTGCAACATTCTTCAAAGTGTCCACCTTTATCAGTGATACTTTCTTTTCTTCAATCATGTCTCTCACAAAGTGATATTGAACATCAATGTGCTTTGTCTTTGAATGATAAGTAGGGTTCTTCACTAGAAAAATTGCACTCTGACTGTCACACTCTATCCTTACAGCTTGTTGTACCAACCCAATACTTGAACACAATCTTTGTAACCATACTGCTTCCTTACTTGCATANTGTATTCAGATTCTGTAGTTGAAAGTGCCACTACAACCTGTCTTTTTCTCATCCAACTTATTGCTCCTCCAAACAGGTTAAACACATACCCGCTTGTAGATCTCCTATAATCCAAATCTCTAGCCCAATCTACATCCACAAATCCATGTATATCGACCACTCTGTCCAATCCCGGTCTTCCTTCGTATTACAATCTATAGCTAGTAGTGCCACGCAAATACCTGAAAACCCTTTTTACTGTTGTCCAATGCTCCTTCCCTGGTTTTGACATATACCTGCTCAAAACTCCCACTGCATGTGCAATGTCTAGTCTAGCACAGACCATTGCATACATCAAACTGCCAACTGTACTTGCATATGGAACATGAGACATGTCCTCCTCTTCTTCATGTGTCTTGGGACACTGATCCGCAGATAAATTTACACCAACAGGAATAGGAACCTTGACCAGTTTACATTCCTGCATATTAAACCTCTGTAATATTGTCTCGACATATTTTCTCTAATTTAACCAGAGTTTCCTCTTTTTTCGATCTCTTTTAATTTCCATGCCCAAAATTAAATTTGAAGCACCAAGATCCTTCATGTCGAATTTAGAGGACAACTGAGTTTTCACATCCTG
>ML831194.1:14491-48622 GCA_009831015.1 Picea engelmannii
ATATATATATATATATATATATATATATATATATATATATATATATATATATATATATATATATATATATATATATATATATATATATATATCCGATTTTGAACAGAGTAGAGATTTTTGGTAGCATGCCCCGACCCTGGGACGGATGGGTACATTACAACTTTGCTTCTGCCAAGTCCAAAAAGTCTTTAGTATTCATTGAACTTATGTCGCAGTTATCGACTCATTTCCGAATGAGCATATATTCCTCATTTCTTCGCCCGATCCTTGGTATGGAGATATTATCATATATGTACAGACTCTGAAGAATCCTTCACATTTTTCGCGAGAACAACAACAATGGATTCACCATATGGTGAATAATTACCTCATTATTGGAGACACTTTGTATCGTTGAGGGGTAGATTCAATTTTTGGTCGCTTCCTGACTCATGAGGAAGCATAGTTGGTTTTGAATGATTGCCATAGTGGAGCATGTGGAAGCCATCTATCTGGGTTGGAAACAACCCAAAATATTTTGCATGCCAAATGTTTTTGGCCAACGATCTTTAGGGATTGCATTGAAGCAGTCAAGAAATGTAACCCTTGCAAAATATTTTCTAAAAGTATGTGTGCACATCCTACTCCTATGTTTCCCGTCATTACTGTTGGCCCTTTCACCAAGTGGGGGGTTTATTTTATGACATGCCACCCAGTTTCAGTTAGGGGACATCGATATATTATAGTGGTCGTTGACTATTTTATGAAGTGGGCAGTAACTATTTTACAAAGTGGGTAGAGGCCATGCCGATGTTTGCTAATGATCGTGAAACTGCAACGCTCTTCGTGTTTAACCAGGTTATAGCTAGGTTTGGGGTTCCAAAATAAATTTTCACTGACCATTGCAGTCACTTTCAGAACCACATGATATTATAGTTAGCATCAAAATTGGGTTTTAGGTAGGAGCATTCATCTCCTTACTATCCTTAGGCAAATGGTTAGGTTGAAGTTTTTAATAAATCCTTGAAAACCATTTTGAAAAGAATTGTCAATGAAAAAAAATTAAAATTGGCACTTGATGTTATATCCAACATTATGGGCCTATCAAACCTCATTCAAAATTGCAACATGATTCTCTCCTTTTCAACTTGTTCACAATCTAGAAGCAGTTTTTCCTATTGAATGTGAAATTCCTTCGCTTAATATTGCTATTGAGATGCTTCCTATCACGATTGAACTTGAAGAGTGCCTTGTTTACTTAGTACATCTTTATGAGCAACTTGAGATGCTTCTATAGAAAACGAGACACATAAGAAGCATGTCAAGACTCAATATGATAAATTCGGTCATTTTAGGGTCTTCTCCAAAGGGGACCTTGTTTTAGTCTATGACCAGGACAAGGATACCTTGGGGGTAGGCAAGTTCAACCCTATGTCGAACAACCCTATGTTTTGCGACATGTGTTGAAGAAAGGAGCCTACGATTTGGAATATTATGAGGGAAACATGTTTCCAGAGCCCAAAAATGGGCTATATCTTAAAAAACACTATGCTAGAGATTCATTGCTTAAGTGCTAGTTCTTTTTGTAATTATTGTTTATCTCTTGTATATAGCTTTGTATAGATTTATTTTTTCATTTTTTCTTGTGTTATTAATCATTGTGCTTCTTTTGTGTGGTATATGTTCGGGGGTCATCGATCTATATCGGGTTTGTAGATGGTGCCAATCACCACACTTAGAATCTTGGTTTCTCTTCCTGGGTGATTTATTCACCCACAAACTAGTTAGTTTCCTTTGGAGGTGGTTGTCTCAGAGAAACGATAAATAATGTAGTTGAGTACAGTGTCGTTATTGAAATTTTGCAAGATGCTATGTTGCATGGAATTCAATGTCTTCAAGTATATTTGGATTCTTAGTTAGTCATGCGACAATTATTCAGCCTCTACCGTGTACGCGATCCAGTGTTGTTTTGTCACTTCCTTAGAGTACATATTCTAGAACGATCATTTGTTTACATAATGTATGTACATGTTCCTAGAAAATATAATCAAGTAACTTATGCACATGATAATTATATTATTTAAGGTACTAGATCTATTATAATATCATAAAAACATAAAAAATGTAGAGAATAACAACAGAACAACACAGTATATGAAACCATGACACCAAAATAATATCTTTATTGAAAGGAAACAATGTTCACTTGCCTCTTAAGGGGGGAAACCTCCAACAAAGAATATCTCTATTACAATGATTCTCAAGACAAGACTTCTCATGCCCTTGACTCCTATTTATACAAAATCTATCTACCAAAAGAACAATCTAGAGGAGGATCTTCTAGAAGAAGAAGCTTCTATTAGGTCCTCTTACATTTGAATCATTCTTCCTTATTAATAGGCCTTATTAATAATGGCATTTATTACATGGAAAATATATTATTCTACCTACGTGAGGGGTTTGGGAGGTTAGGTCCCTAACATTCCCTCCCCCTTAAAAAAAAACCTTGTCCTTAAGGCTTGAGATGAGGGAATTGTTATAGAATGGTAGCTGGCTCTCAGGTGGCATCTGTTGCAGTTGTATCTTTCCATTGTAATAAAATTTCCTTGATGGTGCACTGATGGAGACGATGTTCACGTTGCTGCAATAATGCTTGTGGTTGCAACCAGATGGAGCCTTCTTCATCCAACTCAAGAAGACTGTTTTGAGTTTGGCACTTAGTTCCAATCACCTTCTTTAAGCACGAGACATGAAAAACAAGATGGGGCTTAGAATGACTGGGAAACACTAACTGATAGGACACATGTCCTACTCGCTTGAGAACTGAGAGGTCATATGCTTGAGGTAGAGTTGGATACCTTAGATCCTAAAAGTTTTGATAATATACATGATTTCTTTACCAAGTTTAAATATTTGATATTGAGATTGGCATATTGTGGTATTGATAACTCTACACGAGTAGACCAACTTATTATGAAAATCTTGGCTAAGATAGAACCATAATATGTTGTCTATGTCTTCACTTTCCATTCTGGCATAATTTATCTCTTGGGATCAAATTGGAAGATGCCTACCATGGAGAAGTTCATTGATTCACTCACACATGAGCAGGAAAAACACATTCAGATGGGCCTAATCAAGGATCCCAAAGCACATGCACTCACCATGCATGATGGAAAAGGATCATCCAAATAGAAAGGATAGGGGCAATCACATCCAAATCCAAAGAAGGAGGGATATTAGAAGCCCTTCAACGATTCTTCAGGTTCCAAAGACTCTTCAGATTATAAGAAGAAGAAGAAGGGAAAGCAGTGAACTTATTGCAATAAACTGAATCATGAAGAATCCACATTCATGAAGAATCAAATTGATCTTATGGAACATGTGCTTCAACAGAACAACCTTGGAAACTTCATTACTAAAGGATCCAGTAAGAAGAAGGAAGAAGATCGTGCTCCTAAGAACAATAACCATAGTTCTCTTACTGCAATTAATTCCTCATCTAATTCATGGATTATAGATTCTAGTGCATCACATCATATGGAAAAGAAAGATGAAGTCTTTACTTATTTGAATTCATGCTCAAGACCCACTATTCTCATGGAGGATGATACTCCATTAGTAGTAGCGGAAGAGGAAAGAGTGGAACTCCCTAATGGAAGTTTTGAGAATGTTTTACATGTTCCAAATTTTTTTATAAATCTGCTCTCAGTTTATCAGATCACTCAGAAAGGTAAAAAGGTTGAATTTACATCATATTTCATTTTTTTACTTAACATGCATGACAATTCCATTATTGCAATTGGTGAGGTAGTTCACAAATCAAGGTTGTACAAATTCACTAAGTTTGCTGACTATGACTCCTATTTACTGCTTATACATGAGGAGAGTACTTTTGATGTACCCCCAGTCTAACATGTAGAGACTCTTATACTTCCATCAGTTCCAGAGATCACAAATGATTCCATACACTCGAATTTTGTACATGGAAATGATAAGGTAGTACAACTAGATAAGGATCCAACACTGGAGCTTCAGTAGATGCCTAAGAGGGTACAATCCATACTTCACGCAACATGTGTCCTTGCAGGGGACCCATTAGATTCGAGGAGGACTCGATCTCAAAACGAGGAGCCTTCTCATGTACTTTCAACTTCTGAACCAATAATTCCCATGCATTGCTATATGGTCCAATATTCCAATCTAGATACCTATAGTGAGGTTATGGGAAATCCATTATGGGAAGTATCCATGTAGGAGGAGTATGACTCACTCCTAGAGAATCAAATTTTGGATCTGGATCCACTTCCACCAAAAAGGAATATTTTCAGGTGTATATGGGTCCACAAGATCAAGAGGTACAAGGAAAGACAGGTTTCCAAAGGACTTCATCAGATCCATAAAGATTTCTACATATTCACGAATACTTTAAGTGAGCAGAAGTTTTAGACTTTGCATGATTATCTTGGAGTGAAGAACACATTTGCTTAGCAATTGCCTTTTCTTCTTTTGATGCATTTTATTTTGAGGGGGGGTTTTGTTCCCACATGGTTTACCCTCTTTCCTCATTTTTTATTCAGTGTTCATTAGTTTCATTGTACATGAGTACCTAATATGGCCTATTTTTCGGGACTCATTTTTTATTACTCTATAGTGATGTTCATGGGGGGTGTTGGAGATATTTCTATTTTTGACTCACTAGTTTAGTGGTAGTTAACTGGAGCTAGTTCTATTTTAGTCTTTCTATTTTAGACCGTCACTATTATGCATGCATTCCTAAGAAAATATCACTGTTTGTTCGCTTTTCTTATTTATGGAATGTTCTGCCCTATATGAGTGTGTATCACTCATTCATTGTATATTTCAATCATTGATCAACTCATTGGAGTAGTGTGAATATATTTTCTCATTATTCCATATTGAATCTCTCATCCTTTTTTTGATAAGCTTTGTTTGTACTTGCTTTAGCTAGGTCTCCTGTGTAGGTTTCTATGAAACATTGATAGATGTAGCCTAGAATTTGGTCATGAATTGATGGAGTATGGAATGGACTAAATTAATTTGGCCACCTAGCTGGTCTTTGACTTCACCAATGGTACTATGGAGCTGGTCTTGGATGATGTCTATTTTTGCATGAATGGTCGAAATGCCCTTGTTTACTATGTCCTGAAGGGTAGCTAGACCAATACTCCGTTTCTAATTGGTTTCTTCTTGGCAGGTGGGCACCATGATAGAAAGAGGGGTGGGTCCACAAGTTCAATGAAAGAGTTGAAAATGATAGGTATGACAACGATCAGGGTGAAAAGGGGAATCCGATGAGATAGGTCCCTAATAAGGGGGCCCAAAGGGGAGTGAGACCACAGGAAAAAAATGCTAAAACATGATGGGTATCATTACGATTGAGACAAAATGAGGATTGCAATGGGATATGAATCAAATTAGAGTGAGGGAAGGCCCCATAATTGTTTTTTTAACTCCTGCGAAGTTATACTCCTATCTAAATAATACTGCAATGTTTAAAGTCCCAAATTCTTAACAGGAAAAAATGTGTAGGAATTTCGCAACCACAATGCAGGAGGTAAAGTTGCACGGAAATAGATCTTGTTTGTTCTGTTTCTATTTCCATCCCAAGGGTTAGGGTATTCAATGTTTCTACATACAAGGGTTTTCCCTGTGTTATAACTCTCTGATATACATTCTAGGTCCAACAATAGTACTCAATTGAATATCTCAGGGCACCAACTAAGGAGGCTAGACCATGCCCTTATCCATACTACTCGACTACCCAGGTACTACAAAGTATCTTCCTGAGTGTTTTTCTTGGTGGCACTATAGCATTCATGCGACCGATTGGTTTATCCATGGAGGGATTCAAGATATCTAGGTTGATCTGTATATAGGTCATGTCTGATGCGCTACCACTCGAAGGGGTACCGGCATGGGTTACAAGGGTGGCCAACAATGTGCACTTAAGTACCACTTGTATACTGTAGTTCTTGTGTGTATGCTTCCCGGACCGTTGATTTATGCGTTGAATGACAAACATCTGTAGCTTTAAGATGCCATAATAGGTCTCTACCCTGAAAAAAAAAACCCCATAATTTTCTGCCAAGGAAAGTGCTATGATACCACTTGTAAGGTATAAGATATACTATAATAGCATAAAAATAGAAATACTACAGAGAATAACAACTAAACAACACAATATATGAAACCACAACACCAAAATAATATCCTTATTGATAGTAAACAATGTTCACTTGCCTCTTCGAGGGGGAAAACTCCAGCAGATCAACGCTCTATTACAATGATTGATTCACAAAACAAGACTTCTCATGCCCTCGACTCATATTTATACTAAATCTATCTACCAAAATAAGAATCTAGAGGAAGATCTTCTAGAAGCGAAAGCTTCTATTAGGTCTTCTTACATTTGACTTATTCTTCCTTATTACTAGGCCTTATTAATATTGGCCTTTATGACATGGAAAATATATTATCCTACCTATGTGAGGGGTTAGGGAGGTTAGGTCCCTAACACATTCTATATTGGAATTTGTATCATCAATAACACAAGTACACATCATTTACACATGTAAATAATTTGCAATTTAATCATAATAACACAAAGAAAAAGATGTATGTGTATATATATATATATATATATATATAAAGAGAATGAGGTCCATAGTTCAAAAGTCGGGGTTCTAGACCCAAATGTTTATAGATACAAAATTGTGTCGTTGGCACATACAAGGTTTAGGCCTGAGACCTATGATCTCTATGATAACAAATTATGATGTTTTTCGAATGTTGGAAAAGGCAGACCCATGTCTAGGGTACACCAACTACGTCATGTTTCATCCCCATTGGTAAATCATCTATGACTACCATAGGGACGAAACGTGTAAAAGCCTCCATGTTCCTTTCCACGTTCCAAAGTGTCCTGGCTACATGATCACTGGCTTGAGATTTACCTCTTCCCCGACACTTGTGTCATGGGAAGCCAGCAGGTCTCACATGCACTATATCTGGACATCCAGAGGGTGAATTTTAGTAACATGGATCTCACCAAAAAGACATGTTAATTTATTCTTTTAACATTTATATACAATTTATTTAAAAAAAATAAAATTAAATAACTTAAAAAATATAAAGAGTTTACCTATCTCCCCAACTGTTGCATCAGGAGGTGCAGTCATTTCTGGGTCTTGGGAGAAGTCAATCCATATATATAGGGAGTCTTCTATAAAAACTATATGTCGTTCTCATAATTTGAAGAAGTCATCACTAAAGGGGTTGTACACTTCTCCTCTTGCTAGGCACGTCGGTAGCTCTATCCATCCGATTAATTTTTTCCATGTTCTTTGGTGTTCTCTCACATGTGTCCTTGGGCTTATGTCAAGTACTCTCTCAAGTAAAAAGGCACAAAGAAAACTCCCGAAACCAAAGTTCGTGTTCTTCTGTAACTTGCATTATGTCAACTGTGTCTTCATACAATTGAGCATAATAGTACTCTAGTCAATAACTGTCAGTCTCAGACACTAAATTGCATATTTCATCTGAGATCGTGATGCCTGGTGTAAATATGTTGATCCTACAATATGAGTCATGGTATACATGATGCTTTTAAGGATTAATCTCTCTATGTTTTTTATGGGTACTTGTGAACCCACCTTGACGATGTCAGCTTCACAATATGTGGCTATATAATCTTCTATGGTTAAGCCACCACCTCCTTAGGTTTTCTAGTTCACTACCTCTCCTCTTCGTGAGAGGCCTATAATGAAACATATATCCTCCACTGTGATAGTCAATGGTTTTCCATCGAGCATAAAGGCCTTTGCATCTGTATTCCAGTAGTATATGAGAAAGTTTATCAATCGTCTTTGTGCTCGCATCGTACTTGTTTGGAAAAATATATACATACCACATCAACGGAGGGCTTCAATAGAATTAGCATCCTCCACAACAACATTATCGATATCATCATGTTCACATTCTCTCCACTGAACATACATCCTGTGAAATATGAAGAAGAAGGGAGTTATCATTTTTATTTTATTTTTCCATTTTTTGTGAAATTGTATGCTATTAACAGTTAGAACAATTACGTATATATGCGATTCATTTTAGTTTGAATAGCATATATACATGATTCATCCCAAGATGAACTGCATACATGCATAGTATGGGAGAAAAAGAGAAGCACGCTCCTCAATTTCTCATGCAATTTAAAAATTAAATGGATGAAAATCTACAACATGGTATGAAACTTACTTGGTGCAAGTGGCAAGTGATTTAGATGCTCTGAGCTCTCAGAATCTTTGTTGTAAGTTGAAAATGTTTTCACCAACAAGGTCAACTTTGGTAAAATATGACAATAACATGGTAGAATGGTGAGTTTCTTACTATTTAATGTCATTTTTTGACCCAATTACTATAGTTTTGTCATTTTTTTTATTAATTGGACTAATATTTACTAGGACTTGTAGTGTTTTTCTGGCATTTCAGGTTTTGGAAGTATACTTAGGGTGGTTTTTGGCCCCTTTTCTGGTTAACCTATCTTTTTGAAGACTTTGGGTAGGTAATGTTTTTGTATAAATAACATATTTGAATAGGTCTCACCCACCTTGCATTTTGCATTTTAGTTGCAATTTCCGTTTCCCTAGGGTCGACCCCACTAACTTGCGACATGAATCCATCTAACTATTTTTTGAAATGTCGTTTTGTTTATGGTAGAACCTATCTTCCATGGGTTCCCTAGTTAGAACCCCTTTGCATTTTGGCGCCCATGATGAAAATTTTTTATTAGGCTCGAGAGTCCTGTTTATTCATGCCATGACTTTATGTTGAAGCCTCATTACTTCCTCTTAGTCGTTTTCTATCTTATACCCATGGGGCTTCCAAATTTTGTGTTGATCTGTAAATGCATTGCATATTTACCTCTCGTGCTTCTAGGCCTAATGTCGACTCCAACTTGTTGTTGTTGAACCATTTTCTCATGCATTCCTACCAGTTGATAGCCTTGCAATTTATGCCTTTGCGACTCAATACCTTTTACCCCTGGAGGAGACATTCCCTTGAGTGTCCTTATCTTGCACATGCTTCCTTGCATTGAGAATAGGTATGTTCCTTGCGCTTTGGAACTAGTTTTCTTTCCCATGACACTCATTCCATCCATTGTACTATATCGTTATGTAATGTCCCCTTCCAATTGATCATAACAAAGGATGACTCAATAACCTGTATGACTCTCGTAGGCTATAGTCAACAAGCAAAAAGGGAGTCAAGGAGGTTTATTTGGTATCACTAAGTCAAAAGAATGAAAAATGCTAAAGTGACATTAAATAAAATAAATAAGTGTATTTAAATGAAATTGGAGGGAAGATAAAGTGAGGGTTTGATTTGGTCAAAAAAGGGAAAGTTATAGATGGCATGGAGAAAAGGTAAAAGGAGGGGTAGAGCCTCACTTTGGAATTATGAATTACTCTCTCATTTTGGAGTGCTCTTGGAGCCATTTTTTTGTTGGGGTTTATAAAAACCCTTCCACTACTGAAGTTTAGTTTCGGTGGTGCAATATCCACCCTAGCTAGACAAGAGGGAGTCCACCTAGGATTTCCACTAGAGCTTCAGTTGGAGATTTATGTTTAGTTGGAGGTTTGCACAGGGATTTTGTGAATAATTTCCATAGAGGTTGATTCATAATTTCACGGGTAACATGAGGGTTTCAGAGAGATGGTGGTTTAGGGAACCCCCGTGAGTTGAGTACGGGGTGCCCCGCAAGGCCCCGCTAGACATCTGACAGCTGTCCTGTGAGGACCTATGTGATCGTGGTTGTAGCACGATGATTGGAACAGGTTCATAGGGTTACAAGAGGGATTGAAAGGCTTCTAGTAGAGAAGACATTGTTGGATCATAGCATCACAATGAACATCATAGATTTGACATCATTCTAGGTTTCCTTGTATTGTTTCTGTTAGTATAGTTGTGCAACTTCCTTGCAACCATTAGACTTGTGTGTTCAGGAGTATTTTGTAGATATTATTACAACCATTAGATATCATTGTATTTTTTTGATTGAGGGTTGTCATCCATAATAAGATGCCATGGTTATCTGCTTTATTTTCTGTGTAATGAATGCATGTAATGTGTTTGACAATATTCCTCTATAAGAAAACTGCTTTTAAGGAGTTAACAACAACATTAATACATTGTGTTTGACATATTTACACAATGTAAAATAACAATTTCTCGATAAAAAACATAATATTCCCATATAGCCTAGTTGGGAACATTATAGTGGTATCATAGCTAGTGATCTTTCCATCCTATGATTTATTAAGGCATTGATTCCAAGGAAAACTAGAGGACGAGGGAAGCAACCTACCCTAGGACCAGAATCATCAGAAGAAGTAGAAGTATAAGGAGTTATGGGGGACAATCATGAATATATAACCATACAACTATTGGAATCCATAGCTAATGGGAAACAAAAATTGACACAATTCCTAACATAGTACTTTCCCAGCAACCAAACAAACCAAAACTAGGGAGGTACCAATGGGAACTGTTGAAACAGACCTTGATTTTTTTTTATGCTTAAGGATAAAAGATTTGTAATTTTTAGATCCTTGCGTTTTTCGGATTTCTTCAAACAAGATTTTCATCACCCATAAATTCACGATGCCTTTTGTTGTTTAAATATTTTTTTCAAAAGTTATTTAAAAAGAGCATAATTTTAAATTTGTGAATATTTCAGTCAAATGATAAAGAAATCGGGATTCCGGGTTTGACGTAAACAAAATTTTAATGCCAATCAAATTGCGAAACCCCGATCCCTGATTTCCCAATACTTCAGACTTAATTAAAACATAAAATACTTAATCCTCAATTAAAAGGGTTTGAAGTTAAGTTAATCACGTCGCGATATCAGAATTCGCGGCTAAATAAGATCATATACTCTTGTCATTGTGTTTCCCGATTTCCCGATTTCACGATACATTTGATCCTTAAGTAAAGATTTGAGTTAATCTAATCTCTACTAAGAATGATTAATATTTAAATAATCACATCGCAATTTCAGAATTCACAGTTTTATGAGAAGTGTGTTTCTTGTCATCCATATTCCCGAAATCCCGCTCATTTAAATCCCGACACATAATTCACTTTTGAATCAAACTATATCTTATTTGGCCTTAATTTTGATTAATGAGTTGATTAATATAAGTTAAATCGTGTTTTAAAGAACCAGGTCATCACCATTTCGCGATTTCGGGATTCGCGACTCCATGAGAGCACGAACTCATGTCTTCAGATTTCCCGAAATCCCGATTCCCGATTTTCCGATTAACGAAATCCCGAAAAGGTCTAATCTCAATCAATTAACACACTAAAAAAAACGTTTTAATTTAAAATAATACATCGCGATTTCGGCCATCGGGATTCTTCGATGATATTTTTCTTCGACATCAAAAGGGCCGAAACTTCGAAAATCAGGTTTTCAAATTTAACTCAAAATTAATGCTAATAATCCACTTTCTAAACAGGGTTTAAAGTTAATCTTTCTTTGAATGACCATTAATGCATTGTTATCCAATTAAGTAATTTTTTATTATATTTGAAAACACCGAGAAAGCCTAGGTACAGGCATTAAATGCATATCTTCGAAAATATCTGTTGCATTATGAGCTTTTATTTTGTGACAGAGGTACGAATCTCCATAGTTTTATGATATATTCGAAGAAAAAGATTCGAAACGTCTGTATTTCTATTTCAAAGATAAATCTTCTCATTCACTCTCTGTGACAAATTTTCAAGCTTAACGCAGAGCTATGGCACCCAAACAAGCTCCGAAGAAAACTGAAGACCAATAAGAAGGCGATATTATTTCTGATACTTCTCCACTCGGCATACACTCCGTCAAATAGTGGATTGGAATTTCTGAAAAGATGGAGGATGAACTAAAATATGCAGCCACTGATTCGGAAAATCACCTCCGAGATATTGCCGAGTCTGAGCTTCATAAGGTTTTTGCGCGTCCAAGACTTGTGTCGTATACCGATATGATAGGTTGGGCTCTGGATAGAGTGGATATCCCGACAAGAAGCATTCTGAATGAGCAAGGAGTTGTCATCGGCTCATTCAGGCCTGAGCACATTCAAGTAATGTATAATCTCTCGCCCAATTATAGACACACCTTTAATTCTGAGTTTTTAGCTGAGTTTTAAAGAAAAGAATGCATTAAAGTGGACCAAAAATACCCCGACATAATTAAAGGATGGGCCATGGATGAAAATAAGTTTAGGGCTGATATACATGGGATTTACGCCACAACTTCCTTAAACGAATATATGGTTTATGTAGCAATGATGTTATGTAGACTTTTCGGGAGAAAGGATCCTTGTCACTTTCATGCAGACTGGACATCATTCCTAGAGGAAGTTTCAGAAGGACGAAGCTTTAATTGGCATAAAATTTTGTCAGATAACCTCACGTCAGAGGTTGTAAAGTATAAAGAAGCTAAGTCAAAAGGAAAACTAGTGTCTTTTTATATGTCTGCATATATTATGGATGCCATTTGTTTTATGAATCCTTTCCCACTAATGAATTGGAGTTGGAATACGTCAGTGATCTGGAGCCAATTTTGAGAGATGAAATCCCCTCATCTGATTATTTTTTCAGCAAAAAGCGAAGAGCTGTTTTGAAACAGGAAATTCATCCTGTAGGAGAAAGATCAAATAAGAAGCATAGAGTTATTATTGATGGGAAGAAACTCAAAGATGGAGAATTCACTACAGAGTTAGCAAGGACAATGGGTGCTATAGCATCAACTAATATATATTCTGTAGGAAACCTTACAACTATGCTTGAACATAAAGATCAAGAGATAGCCCAGTTGCAAGACAGGTTGAAGGAAAATGAAAGAATTATTGGCTGGGGAATACAGAAGGGTCTAGAACAAGCTAGACTCAAAGACATACAAGAAATCCAAAAGTCGAATGAAAACTTGAATGAAGCAAAACATATGATACAGGTCACTCAAGAATAGGTTCAAAAGCTGGGTGATGAAAATAAATTTTTGCAAGATAAGATTATTTCAATTGCTAACCAGGTAATTGAAATCGAACATTTCAGGACTCAAGCATCAGAGATTTATGCAAAAATGGAAGAGGAACAACACAAAGTATTCCGCAATCCGGAAACAATCCAGAACTATTTTCAGGAATCAAATAGGTCCATGGAACAGGTATTCCATAAAGAAAGAGAAGCAAAAGCAACAAGGACTACTTTTCAGAAAGCAGTTACTTCTTCATTAAAAGATGAAATTGGAAGAAATAAGAAATTATCTATTTCTGAACAGATGAAAGGATATGTAATGATAAAAGTCTGGGAATCGAAATTGGCTGAATATAAAAGAATCACAAAGGAAGTCAACGAAGACTGTCAAAGAATCTTTAATCTCCTTGAAAAAGATTCATTAAATATTGGGTAGATGGTTGTTCTGGGTTGTTAGGAGAAATCAACATTGTCAGTCATCAACTGAAGTGAAGAGAAGAACTCGAAGAAAGGAAATAAAAAATCTCAAATATTAAATTGGTCAACATTGGAGAAATAAATAAGTGGATGGTAGCTTCCAGTTCAAGGTTGAAAATATTAAATTCACAGAGAAAACAATAGAAAGTCAGTTGCCAGACTTACAGAGAAGATTTTTCTCTTTCGAAGCAAATGGGATACCTGAGGCTCCCAGGGTCTTAGTAAACTTTTTAGGCAAATGTGTTGAATGCGTTGAAGCAGAGAAAGAAAGTTTGTCAACGCAGATTTAAAATTTTAAGAAATGTTTTTATTTATTAGAATTTTGAAAGAAATTGTAAACGGTTAACATTATTTTATGTAACTGTAATATTAGGGAGTTGGTTAGTTACCAGCAAGAAACTTTGACAGAAATGTATAAATATAGTTTCAAAAGACGGAGCAGAGGCTTCAGAAATTTTGGGAGATAACCATTTTTTGTAAATACAGTTTTGAGGTTCATCGGAATATAAATCGCAAACAAGATTCTCGATCCTACAATTTTGTAACTATGTGTCTTCCCTTGTTTATCATGCTTTGTTAAATTTTCCTTTCAAAGTGTTCTTCTAACAAGTGAATCAATTTGAATTTATATACATTGTTGTTTATTTTTCAGATTGGTTTGGATGTTGAAAGTATTGCAGTCTTTCCTCTGAAATTACTTTTGTGATTTTAAGACCTGTAAAACATTCTGTTCTTTAATATTTAACTCTGTTAGAAATCTTGTTTCTTTGTCATCATCGCCAATCGGAGTATAAGATTCTTTCTTGATAAAAGCCTTATATTTCCCTGTATTGTGTTTCGTTGTTTACAAAATTCAAATTTGTTACAAAACTAGGAAACGACCTTGAATGTGCTTTTACATTACTGTTATAGATTTTGAAACTATTTTCATTTATATCATCTCCGGAAGTCTGAAGTAACCAATTGATTAAAAACCCCTTTAAGCAACCTTTTAAAACTATATCATCCATGACTGTCCATAATAGCAGACAACCTAACGTAGAACCGGGCCTTCAAGATCAAACCAACATTGCCCTAAGTTTATTTAATACTATTTTACAAACAACGACCAATAGGGCTGAACTAGAACGATCATGGGCTGCTATTGAACGTGACATTAGCATCCAAGAGCAACAGGAAGAAAGACAGAGACAGTTGAGAAACTGAATCTGCTCTAACCTCTCTTTAATTCCTTAAATTCCAAATCTTTTCATTAAATCATTTTCGGATGCCTTGAAGGTATGTTTTATAGCCTTAAAACATAAACTCAGGAACAACATCTTTTTGGCACCGTTGCCGGGGAACGAAGAAACATCTTTTTGGCACCGTTGCCGGGGAACGAAGAAACAAATTATTTCCCTGGGAAGAACGACATTGACATTTTCTGTTGTTGATAGTGAACAAGAACATAAAACTTTCTAAGGCTAAATTATCTTTCACTTGGCGACTCCACACTAAATAAACTGGCTAGTAGCCGTAAAAACACCAGAAAAAACCCAGATAGTAAACATACCTCGCTAGTCTCTAATCCGGAAATTTTTTTAAAATCACGAAAATCAATTAAACAAATCCTTTTATCAACTTATTCTACAGATTAGCCTAACTATACACAATCAAACTCAACATAAAATTTAGAAAGATTACTTTCACTTCCCCCTTCTTTTGATACTTTCTCTTTTCCCGAAGTTTCGTCTCCAGACTTCCGAGAATCTTCTCCACACACTGTCCAAACTTCAGTCCCAAATTTAACCATGGCGACACAAGGAGGTGCTGGAGTTGGAGGTGGTGTTCCTGGAGGTGGTGCTCCTGGAGGTGGTCAAGTACCACTTCCAGGGATTTTTGCCAAAGTGGATGCTAGATATTCTCCCCTCGTTCTTCCTGTTCCTCTTCATGATCTCCCTGAGAATTATATGAAGAGCCTCCCAAAATTTACAGGGGAGGGTGATCTGACTGCACAAGAACATATTAAATTTTTTGATCAATTTGCAGATATACTTGGAATAGAACATGAAGATGTATATTCTAGATTACTTATTCAAACTTTTGAGGGACAGGTGAGAACTTGGTTTCGATCCTTACCAACTGGATCATCGAGATCCTATGAAGAGCTTGAGAGTGCATTCATCAGAGAATGGGGTGAGAGGAAGGATCACCTCTACTATCTAACCGAATTCAAAGCCCTCAAAAAGAAAAACTCTGAGTTAGTTCTAGAATTCATACAGAGGTTTAATAAATTATATAATAAAATTCCAGCTGAAGTTAAACCTTCACAACCTGCAGCAAAAGTGACTTTTGCTGGTGCTTTTGATCCTGACTTTCCTTTACTATTAAGAGAAAGGAGATCATTAGATCTCTCTAAAATGCAGGACGACGCAGTTGAAATTGAATCCAATATGATGGCATCAGGTAAGCTTAAAGAAAAGACCGACACTGGAAATAAAGAAAATAAAACATTTAAAGAACAGGGTGGACCTTCAGGGTTAGGAAAATCTTCTGGAGATAGAATAGATGAGATGGCTAGGTTCATTCAACAACTCTCAAACAAAATTTCGAAAATGGAGCTAGAAAAACCCAGAAGAGATAATTTTCCTAGAAAAGATTTCCAAAAAAATCCTGAACCTCAAGGACCGCATAAAACGATAAAAAATGAAGATCAAAAAATTCAAGCACCCTTTAAAAGTGAAGATTATATTGGAGATGAGGATTTTGGCGGTTTTGAAGAATTGGATGAAGATATTCATAATCTTGGTGATGATAATAAGTCTCCTTATTTATCTAGACAGGATTATGAAGCATCTTTGATTAAAGAAAGTAAATCAGAAGATAAAGTTAACAACAATATCACTGATGACTGTATATATCAAAATATTGCAGATGATATTATTGCTGACTTACAAGGAAAATACAATCTAAGACCAAGAAATAAAAATCTCCCAAATATTCCGACAAAAAATATTTTTCCGAGAAACGAGGGTGGTGAGGTAAATCCAAAAGTTGCAGATAGACAGTCTGCAAAAAGAAATACAACTGATAACCCTGTACAGTTAGAACCAGTAGGAACACCCCCTGTAAATACACGAGCTCCAATAAAAGAAAATAAGGTTACATCTCAACGTAAAACCGAGAAAAAAGGTATGGAAGCCCCAAACATTGAGAATGACAAGGCTCTAGGAAACTTTAACTTGGAAAACGAAATAAGTAAGATCAAAATTCCTATTCCCCTTGTCGAATTAGCAAAAAATCCAGTATACCGAAAACAAATCGCCAAAATGATAAATTTTTCTGAAGATGAAAGTCAGGCCGACGCTATTAACTTAGAAGATGATAAGCCTATCATAGTTTTCGGTCCACACGTCGAAGGTGCAAGAGATACAGTGGCTCCTTTTTATATTACACTAACTATTTTTGACCACCTTTTACATAACTGTATGTTGGATTCTGGAGCTTCACATAATGTTATGCCAAAAGCGATAATGGAAAAACTTGGTCTCGAAATCACAAGACCCTATGTTAATTTGTATTCCTTCGATTCAAGGAAAGTTAAATGTATAGGAATGATTAAAGACCTAGTGGTGAATTTGGCCCAGATACCTGCTAAAAGTATCCTTATGGATGTAGGAGTCGCTGATATCCCCCCAAAATATGGAATGCTATTATCTAGGTCATGGGGCGCTAAGCTTGGAGGATCCCTCCAGCTAGATATGACATATGATACAATCCCTGTTTTCGGGGGTCAATTCACTCGGATTTACAGAGAGACTCAATTGGCATTTACTGTAAGTGACCCAAATAATCCTAACAATCATCCAGTTTATATTGCCGACCAAGATTTAGGAAATTGTATTTTATCGTTAGATGATGATTTTGAAGTAGATGTAGATGATAAATGTACAGAAGAAAAAATTAAAAAAGAAGAAATAAAGAAAGATGTATATAATACTGGTATATGGAAAATGTATTTTGATGGTGCATCCTCCTATCTTGGAGCTGGGGCTAGAGCTCTTCTTATTTCTCCCGACGATCAATTTGTTATTCATTTTTCATATAGGCTCCAGTGGTATACAGATTGTACAAATAATGTGTGCAAATATGAAGCTCTAGTACTTGGATTAGAAGCTGCTAGAAGGATGAAAATTAAAAATCTTGAAGTCTTTGGTGACGCTGAATTAATCATAAAACAAGTAAATCAACAATATCAAGCTAAGCATCCTAGATTACGGTCTTATAGAAATTGTGTCTGGGATTTAATTGAAAATTTCTTTACTTCTGTGAATTTTCATTTCATTCCTAGATCCAAAAATCAACAAGCTGATGCTTTAGCAAAAGCTGCATCAACTTTTACACCCCCGACTTCTTTTATTTTAAAATATCATATACAAGTGAGACATCGCCCTTCAATACCTAATAATATACAACATTGGAAGGTTTTCGAAGACGATGAGCAGCTTAGAAAGTTTCTTGAATCATTAGATGAATTTGCTGAAACGTATAATGATCAGGAGAATCAAAATGATCCAATTTGGATCATGCAAGAAGGGGAAGATTCAAAAGAATTTCATGATAAAATTGCTAACCACCGGATGCTCGTTATGAAGAACAACCAAATCCCCAAAGGTCTAATCCCTTTGGAAAGACTCTTTAATAAAGATGACATTCCTTCTAAAACTAATCTACAACCTCAGCCAGAGGAGGTTGAAGATTGTAACATAGGAACCGAAGATAACCCCAAAATGGTTAAGTTGTCTAAATTTCTGTCAATAGAAAACAAAAACAAATACACGGAGTTGTTAAAAAATTATAAAGATGTGTTCGCATGGTCATACGAAGATTTGAAAACATATGACACTTCTGTGATATAACACAAAATACCACTCAAACCAGGTGTCAAACCTTTCAAACAAAAACTCCGACAATTCAACCCGATTTTACTACATGTTATTGAACGAGAAGTTAAAAAGATTCTAGACGCTAAAATTATTGTTCCCCTAAGATATTCTGATTGGGTAGCTAATCTAGTCCCAGTTAGGAAGAAAAATGGGGAAATCAGATTATGTGTCGATTTCAGGAATCTCAATAAATCTTCTCTTAAAGATAATTATCCTCTACCTAAAATGGACCACGTTCTTGAAAAAGTAGTAGGGGCTACTAGAATGTCCATGATTGACGGATTTTCAGGTTATAACCAAATTGCTGTTAGTGAGCCTGACAAGGAAAAAACTGCATTTACCACTCCTTGGGGCACGTTTATGTATGATAAAATGTCGTTTGGACTAATGAATGCAGGAGCTACTTTTCAACGCACGATGGATATTGCTTTTGTCGGCGAACAGACAAGTTCGTAGTTATATATCTGGATGATCTTACTGTTTTTTCAAAATCAGATGAAGACCATATGATTCATCTCAAACAAACATTTGAAAATGCCGCAGGTTTGGTCTATCCTTAAATCCTAAAAAGTCTCATTTTGCTATGCAGGAAGGTAAGTTGTTGGGTCATATAGTATCCCGAGATGGGATCAGGATTGATCCTAAAAGAGTAGAGGCTATAGATACATTAGCTATTCCTAGGAATGTTAAAGAAATTCAATCATTTTTAGGAAAAATAAATTTCTTGAGAAGATTTGTTCCTAACTTCGCTGAAATTGTTAAATTGATTACAGATATGCTCAGAAAAAACAGCGAAGTAAAGTTGACAGCAGAAGCTAAGACATCCTTTGCCCATATTAAAAAAGTTATAAGTGAGGCACCAGTACTAGCGAGTCCAGATTATCTTAAATATTTTCTCATTTTTTCATTTGCCTCTGAGCATACGCTTGTTGCTGTACTCCTTCAGAAGAATGAAGAAGGTTTCGAGCAACCCATAGCCTTCTCTAGTAAAAGCCTCTGAGATGCTGAGCTTAAATACAATATAATGGAAAAGCAAGCCTACGCTATGGTAAAAGCATTGAAAGCCTTCAGAACATATGTATTACATTCTAAAGTGATTGCATATGTACCCACTAGTGCTGTAAAGGATATCTTGGTCCAAGCAGATAGTGACGGTAAAAGAGGAAGATGGCTTGCAAAAATTCAAGAGTTTGACTTGGAGGTTAAACCGACTAAATTGATAAAAGGACGGGGTTTAGCTAAACTTCTAGCTGAATCCAATTTTAGGGCTCTGGGGATAAACAATGCTCAGGAAGAAGAAGGATCGATAGATATAAATGAACTTGATGACCAAATAATCGAAAACAAGATCGAGGACAAATTCGCTTCGTCAAATTGGTATAAGGACATAGTAACATACTTATTAACCTTGAAATGTCCAGATGATTTGTCACCTTCCAAATCTAGAACACTGAAGCTGCATGCAGTTAAATATTGTATTTCTAAGAAACGATTATACTGGAAAGACCCGCTTGGTTTCCTCTTAGTCTGTTTGGTCGAATCAGAAACAGAGGAAGTTATAAGTCAATTTCATGAGGGAGTCTGTGGAGGGCACCACGCTTGGAGAGATACAACATATAAAATCCTGAGGGCTGGGTATTACTAGCCTAAATTTTTTCCAGATGTAAATGCTAAGGTACGAGCTTGTAGCCCTTGCCAATTTTTTACAGGAAAACATAAGCTACCAACGATGCCGTTAGTCCCAGTCAAGATAGAAGCTCCTTTTCAACAATGGGGACTTGACTTCATTGGTGAGATAAATCCTCACTCAAGTGCCCAACATAAGTGGATTCTGACCACTACTGACTATTTCACCAAATGGGTGGAAGCTATCCCAACAAGGAAGGCTACTGATTCAGTAGTTATAGACTTTTTAGAAGAGAATATATTGTCAAGATTTGGCTGTCCTAGAAAAATAGTCACAGACAATGCACAGGTTTTCAAGTCTATGGCAATGGTCAGTTTTTGCCAGAAATATAATATTGTGTTGGGACATTCCACAGCATACTATCTGTAAGGAAACAGTCTGGCAGAATCTTCTAACAAAAGCTTGATCAGTATAATCAAGAAAGTCTTAAATGAAAATAAAAAATCTTGGCATTTACATTTAAAATATGCTCTATGGGAAAATCGGATAGGCAATAAAAAGTCTATCGGCACTTCTCCCTTTCAAATGGTTTATAAAACAGATGTAGTGTTGCCCATAAACTTAGCACTTCCTGTGATGAAACTATGGTAGGATGAGAAGGAAGAGCCAAATCCTCTCACAAGAAGGATAAACCAGCTGATTGAAGTTCAGCAGCACAGGGACGTAGTAGATGAAAAGTTGCAGAAGTATCAGGATGATATGAAGTTGTTATTTGATCGCAAAGCCAAGAACAGGAACTTTCTCCCAGGAGATCTGGTTTTGAGGTGGGATGCTCGGAAAGAAGATTCAGGAAAAAATGGTAAATTCGATCATATTTGGTATGGACCCTTTAAGGTATCATCTTCTGAAGGAAAAAAATCATTTTTACTTGAAAATATGGATGGTAAGATCCTAAATGCCCCTGTTAATGGACGGTTTTTGAAACATTATATGGAATAAGAAAAATAAATAAATAAAAAAAAATATAATAATAATAAATAATAATATAATAAAAAAAAGAAAAAAAAAAAATATTGTATATACCAGTTTCTTTTTTCAATTTTTGAAGACTTCCAAAAAAAAAATAAAAAAAAATAGTTAACTTTCACAGAGTTGTTTTTGAAATTATATCTGAGGTGTTTTGGTTTACAGATTGTTGAAAAATCTCCTTTAATACCCTCAATACTATCTTTCACATTTTCAGACTTTTTTATCAGAGTAGGAGAGAATTTGTATTGGCTTTGAAAATCATCAAATGATTAAATTCAGTTAGGTCAGTTTTCATAGTTTTTCTCTCGGACTAAAAATGGTTAGGTTTGAGTTAATTCTGAATATCTTTAGTTTCTTAACAGTTTGTCTGAACTTTAAAGCTTGCTCAAAAGAAGATTCCCTGAAAATATTTTTCCCTTTTATCTCTACAGACCAAGGGGTTTTGAAGGTTGAGAAAAATCGGTCTAGAATAACCAAAACAAGTTGACAAACCCCTATTATAAAAATTTACATAGATCACCACCCCTGATATATTAAGTATCACTGATTGCCCCCGCTTCGTAGGCATAAGATAACTATAAGACAGATGGTGAAAGGCAATTCATAATTGATTGCCCCCATCTAGTCCTACAGACGATGAAAGGAAATTGATTTAAATGATTGCCCTCGTCTAAATATAAAAGAAATAGATAACTTCTCCGGGGTACTGAGCAGGCCTGCTGGCAGTGAAGCAATGTCTGAGCATAAAATTAGCACTCGAAGCAGTGAAAGGAAATTCAATAAAAAGGGACAGATAACTTCACCGAGGTACTGAACAGGCCTGTTGGCAGTGAAGAAATATCTGAGGTATCTGCAAAGTTGTCATACTTATCTATAACTCTATTCTAGTTATCAATTTTTCAAAACCGGATATTCATCTTAAGTCGAAATAGAGCTTCCCATTAAAGAAAAAAAATAAAATTTATAATTTTTATTTCGATTGTTGCAAGCTGAAATGTTCAATAATCTGTTGAGTTTCCAAAGATTGTTCTAATAATCTCAATACTAACTCAATTTTGGAACATAAAGAAGAACTTTGAAGAAGACTATACTGAGTTTCAAGTAAATTAAGAATGTTGAAAATGTTTTCAAAGACTTTATATAACCTTTTTCTTCTCTTTGATCAGTTTATCAGAGATAAACCCTTGACACCATTTACCCAATGAAGGCACTGAGTCTGCATGTTCTCCTCGTCCCGTAGGGAGACGACGTCCCCAGTTGGAGCCTATGTTGAAACAGACCTTGATTTGTTTTTATGCTTAAGGATAAAAGATTTGTAATTTTTAGATCCTTGCATTTTTCGGATTTCTTCAAACAAGATTTTCATCACCCATAAATTCACGATGCCTTTTGTTGTTTAAATAATTTTTTCAAAAGTTATTTAGAAAGAGCATAATTTTAAATTTGTGAATATTTCAGTCAAATGATAAAGAAATCGGGATTCGGGGTTTGACGTAAACAAATTTTTAATGCCAATCAAATTGTGAAACCCCGATCCCCGATTTCCTAATACTTCAGACTTAATTAAAACATAAAATACTTAATCCTCAATTAAAAGGGTTTGAAGTTAAGTTAATCACGTTGCGATATCGAAATTCGTGGCTAAATAAGATCATATACTCTTGTCA
The DNA here is from genome assembly GCA_009831015.1 of Picea engelmannii. Lineage (NCBI taxonomy): Eukaryota > Viridiplantae > Streptophyta > Pinopsida > Pinales > Pinaceae > Picea > Picea engelmannii. Next base: position 37,255 of record ML831194.1, read on the forward strand.
TTGTGTTTCCCGATTTCACGATTTCACGATACATTTGATCCTTAAGTAAAGATTTGAGTTAATCTAATCTCTGCTAAGAATGATTAATATTTAAATAATCACATCGCGATTTCGAAATTCGCAGTTTTATGAGAAGCGTGTTTCTTGTCATCCATATTCCTGAAATCCTGATCATTTAAATCCCGACACATAATTCACTTTTGAATCAAACTATATCTGTTTTGGCCTTAATTTTGATTAATGAGTTGATTAATATAAGTTAAATCGTGTTTTAAAGAACCAGGTCATCACCATTTCGCAATTTCGGGATTCGCGACTCCATGAGAGCACGAACTCATGTCTTTAGATTTCCCGAAATCCCGATTCCCGATTTTCCGATTAACGAAATCCCGAAAAGGTCTAATCTCAATCAATTAACACACTAAAAAAAACGTTTTAATTTAAAATAATACATCGCGATTTCGGCCATTGGGATTCTTCGATGATATTTTTCTTCGACATCAAAAGGGCTGAAACTTCGAAAATCAGGTTTTCAAATTTAACTCAAAATTAATGCTAATAATCCACTTTCTAAACAAGGTTTAAAGTTAATCTTTCTTTGAATGACCATTAATGCATCGTTATCCGATTAAGTAAGTTTTTATTATATTTGAAAACACCGAGAAAGCCTAGGTACAGGCATTAAATGCATATCTTCGAAAATATCTGTTGCATTATGAGCTTTTATTTTGTGACAGAGGTGCGAATCTCCATAGTTTTATGATATATTCGAAGAAAAACGTTTGAAACGTCTGTATTTCTATTTCAAAGCTAAATCTTCTCATTCACTCTCTGTGACAGATTTTCAAGCTTAACGCAGAGCTATGGCACCCAAAAAAGCTCCGAAGAAAACTGAAGACCAGCAAGAAGGCGATATTATTTCTGATACTTCTCCACTCGACGTACACTCCGTCAAATCGTGGATTGGAATTTCCGAAAAGCTGGAGGATGAACTCAAATATGCAGCCACTGATTCGGAAAATCACCTCCGAGATATTGCTAAGTCTGAGCTTCATAAGGTTGCTGCGTGTCCAAGACTTGTGTCGTATACCGATATGATAGGCTGGGCTCTGGATAGAGTGGATATCCCGACAAGAAGCATTCTGAACGAGCAAGGAGCTGTCATCGGCTCATTCAGGCCTGAGCACATTCAAGTAATGTATAAGCTCTCGCCCAATTATAGACACACCTTTAATTCTGATTTTTTAGCCGAGTTTTAAAGAAAAGAATGCATTGAAGCGGACCAGAAATACCCTGACATAATTAAAGGATGGGCCAGGGATGAAAATAAGTTTAGGGATGATATACATGGGATTTATGCCACAACTTCCTTAAACGAATATATGGTTTATGTAGCAATGATGTTATGTAGACTTTTCGGGAGAAAGGATCCTTGTCACTTTCATGCAGACTGGACACCATTCCTAGAGGAAGTTTCAGAAGGACGAAGCTTTAACTGGCATAAAATTTTGTCAGATAACCTCACGTTAGAGGTTGTAAAGTATAAAGAAGCTAAGTCAAAAGGAAAACCAATTTCTTTTTATATGACTGCATATATTATGGATGCCATTTGTTTTATGACTCCTTTCCCACTAATGAATTGGAGTTGGAATGCCTCTTGCCCAGAGCCTGTTCATAAGTACCACTTAGCTCTCTGGGAAGAAAATGCAAAATATGTTTTTTATGATGTTTGCCATTATGTAATTATTCCTCTGCACAAAATATTCTTTGGATGCGAACCCCCTCGCATTTATAATGCGGTCACAGAAAACCTCAAATCGGTCGCTGACTGGTTTATTGAGGAAATTTTTTCTTATGTAAGGGTTTATGGTTGTTCCATTCCACCTCACGCACTCCCGAAGTTTTTACCAGATAGATTGGTATGCAGAGAAGTGGCTTATCAGTTAGCCAAAGGTGGTATTGGGTTAGAATTAAAAGCCCTTCAGAAAAAGGCATGGCCATCCTTCCCTGTTCATATCGAGAAATTTACCTTATTAAACATAGGTCATTCTTAATCAGAGGCCAAGTCATTGGAGGAAGTTAAGCTAGTAGACATCGAGCTCAGGAAACACGACCCTTATCAAATAATTAGTCGGCATTACATACATTGCAATTTGAAAGCTTATGAACATGAAATTTATGTTTTCGATGATATTTTCAAAGATGTTAAATCTTATGAGGAAGTGCAGAATAGAGTGCAAGCCTTGTCACCTGATGCACAGGTGGGGTTTGCATATTTTCAACGACATAGGCTAAGGTGTCTGCCGAAGATTTTACAAGGTGAAATGTCAATTTCATTGCCAGAACAGGAAGAAGCCCCTCCAGGGTTTGAAACTGATGTTTGTGGTAAGTCAAGTGACAAAGATAAGTCAAAAGATCCTGAATTACCTCCTCAAAACACAGAAGGTTCTCAGATAAAAGAACCAGGGACATAAAAGGAAAAAGGACTGGAAACAAGTCCAATAATTCTTGATGATATTCCATAAAAGATTGGGGGAACTGCTTCAAAGGAACTTGACAGTCCTATCATAGCTTTGACTCCACTACAGTCTACTTTCGGAACCCCACATGAAGGAGTTTTATACGTCAGTTATCTGGAGCCGATTTCGAGAGATGAAATCCCCTCATCTGATTATTTTTTCAGCAAAAAGCGAAGAGCTGTTTTGAAACAGGAAATTCATCCTGTAGGAGAAAGATCAATTAAGAAGCATAGAGTTATTATTGATGGGAATAAACTCAAAGATGGATAATTCGCTACAGAGTTAGCAGGGACAATGGGTGCTATAGCATCAACTAATATATATTCTGTAGGAAACCTTACAACTATGCTTGAACAAAAAGATCAAGAGATAGCCCAGTTGCAAGACAGGTTGAAGGAAAATGAAAGAATTATTGGTTGGGGAATACAGAAGGGTCTAGAACAAGCTAGACTCAAAGACATACAAGAAATACAAAATTTGAATGAAAACTTGAATGAAGCAAAACATATGATACAGGTCACTCAAGAACAGGTTCAAAAGCTGGGTGATGAAAATAAATTTTTGCAAGATAAGATTATTTCAATTGCTAACCAGGTAATTGAAATCGAACATTTTAGGACTCAAGCATCAGAGATTTATGCAAAAATGGAAGAGGAACAACACAAAGTATTTCACAATCTGGAAACAATCCAGAACTATTTTCAGGAATCAAATAGGTCCATGGAACAGGTATTCCAGAAAGAAAGAGAAGCAAAAGCAACAAGGACTACTTTTCAGAAAGCAGTTACTTCTTCATTAAAAGATGAAATTGGAAGAAATTAGAAATTATCTATTTCTGAACAGATGAAAGGAGATGTAATGATAAAAGTCTGGGAATCGAAATTGGCTGAATATAAAAGAATCACAAAGGAAGTCAACAAAGACTGTCAAAGAATCTTTAATCTGCTTGAAAAAGATTCATTAAATATTGGGGTAGATGGTTATTCTGGGTTGTTAGGCGAAATCAACATTGTCAGGCATCAGCTGAAGTAAAGAGAAGAACTCAAAGAAAGGAAAGTAGAAATCTCAAATATTAAATTGGTCAACATTGCAGAAATAACTAAGTGGATGGTAGCTTCCAGTTCAAGGTTGGAAAATATTAAATTCACAGAGAAAACAATAGAAAGTCAGTTGCCAGACTTACAGAGAAGATTTTTCTCTTTCGAAGCAAATGAGATACCTGAGGCTCCTAGGGTCTTAGTAAACGTTTTGGGCAAATGTGTTCAATGCGTTGAAACAGAGAAATAAAGTTCGTCAACGCAGATTTAAAATGTTAAGAAATGTTTTTATTTATTAGAATTTTGAAAGAAATTGTAAACGGTTAACATTATTTTATGTAACCGTAATATTAGGGAGTTCGTTAGTTACCAACAAGAAACTTTGACAGAAATGTATAAATATAGTTTCAAAAGACTGAGCAGAGGCTTCAGAAATTTCGGGAGATAGCCATTTTTTGTAAATACAGTTTTGAGGTTCATCGGAATATAAATCGCAAACAAGATTTTGGATCCTGCAATTTTGTAACCATGTGTCTTCCCTTGTTTATCATGCTTTGTTAAATTTTCCTTTCAAAGTGTTCTTCTAACAAGTGAATCAATTTGAATTTATATACATTGTTGTTTATTTTTCAGATTGGTTTGGATGTTGAAAGTATTGCAGTCTTTCCTCTGAAATTACTTTAGTGATTTTAAGATCTGTAAAACATTATGTTCCTTAATATTTAACTCTATTAGAAATCTTGTTTCTCTGTCATCATCATCAATCGGAGTATAAGATTCTTTCTTGATAAAAGCCTTATATTTCCCTGTATTGTGTTTCGTTGTTTACAAAATTCAAATTTGTTACAAAACCAGGAAACGGCCTTGAATGTGCTTTTACATTACTGTTGTAGATTTTGAAACTGTTTTCATTTATATCATCTCCGGAAGTCTGAAGTAACCAATTGATTAAAAACCCCTTTAAGCAACCTTTTAAAACTATATCATCCATGACTGTCCCTAATAGCAGACAACCTAACGTAGAACCGAGACTTCAAGATCAAACCATCATTGCCCTAAGTTTATTTAATACTATTTTGCAAACAACGACCAATAGGGCTGAACTAGAATGATCATGGGCTGCTATTGAACGTGACATTAGCATCCAAGAGCAACAGGAAGCAAGACTGAGACAGTTGAGAAACTAAATCTTCTCTAACCTCTCTTTAATTCCTTAAATTCCAAATCTTTTCGTTAAATCATTTTCGGATGCCTTGATGGTATGTTTTATAGCCTTAAAACATAAACTCAGGAACAACAGGAACCATGCAGAGGATACCCATAGAGGTGGTAGGACTCCTAAAAGGAGTAATACCTATGTGTCGACATAGAGTGTATTCTAGGAAGGTAGCAAAAAAGTACCCAGACCATTATTGCCACCATTCCTTGAGGAGCAACCTACAAGAGCACCAGAGCAACATGGAGTGGATGAAATGAGATACTACTTTAGGGATTATTAATTGTTGGAAGAAGGAGCCTAGGTAACCATGTCTTACAATGACTACTGCAACCTTAGGATGATGAAAATACCAAAAGCGGTCTAGAATCAACATAATTTCGATCTTCTGTGCAAATTGGGGAAGATGACTATCTCATATTTTGACGGGTTTGACAGGTGCACAGCCCGAGCATGGGTACATAAGTTGGACACTTATTTCTAGCTTAACCTGATGACAGAGGCAGAAGTGATAAATTTTACCACTCTACATTTGGATGGAGAGGATCATGAGTGGTGGTACCATGGGATATTAAAATTGGGTCATTCCAACATCACATCATATGCAAATTTCACCCAGAGGCTAATGGATAGGTTTGATAGGAAGGACCATGATATCCACTTTAGGGAATTGGCACAGCTAAGGTAGAAAGGTAAACCAAAGGCCTATATTACAAATTTCCAGTGGATTGCAGTCATGGTGACTAATGTTTTTGAGCAAAGACTGGTGATGCTATTCACAGAAGGCTCGGTCGACCCCTTAAGATTTTGGGTGAAGGATTTTAGGACAAAAACACTATAGTAAGCTATCATGAAGACCCATGATATGGCAGACATAGTCCCCAAGAAGACACCGGAAAAAATGTTCATTCCACAAAAGGGTTAGGTGTCAAAACCTCCCCATAAGATATGGAAAGGGAAGGAAAGGTTGGATGAGGAAACTCAGAGATAACTAAGGAGGAAGAAGATTTTCTACAGTTGCAAGGAGTTGTGGGAACCAAGTCATCGATGTATGGGTAAAGGTAAAGATCATTATATTGAGGTAGTTTCCAATGAAGAGGATGACGATGATGATGAGGGAATTGGACATGATAGTGGTGAGCCATCACATGCTACAGAGCATGCACCACTGTAGGATATCCCCAAGGGAGTGACCATTTCCACACTTTGAGGAGTCCCTAAATATTACACCTTTAGGGTCAGAGGAATTGTGCAGAGGCATAGGGTTACAACATTGGTTGATGATGTACTTGTCACTAGGAGGTGAATCCTTGTGACAAGTACAACATGACCCAATGGGGGGCCACCCATAACTTCATTGATGCTTCACCTGTCACCAGGAGGCGAATCCTTGTGTAGGATTTTGAGGGATTCAATGTGGTAGTAGAAGATGGGTACAACATGACGTGTACTTAGAGGATCAGGGGATTAGAAGTAAAATTTGGAAACTATACATTGACTGATGAATTTTATGTCGTGGATTTACTCATGTGGTGCTAGGAGTTCAATGTTTGTACTCATTGGGAGACATCCGCATGAATTATCGGGACATGAGGATGGAGTTCCAGGAAAAGGGTGGACAACAAGTCATCCTATATTGTACTAGGTACCTTGACACCTATTATCATCATCGATGGGTTGTGTTACATTTTTTAATGGCATACATCAATGATCGGTAATCAAATGGTGTCTCATTGTGTTCGACTTCAACACATTTATTCGCATAGTGTAGACTCATACCACGACAGGTTATTTTGAGGACCTTGGGTGAAGTATGAGCATCACATATTTTGTGCTCTTACCTGATCTGTATTGATTGTACCACCCTCAGTGGAATCATCACTTGCAGAGGATCAGTTTGTTCACTTCATTGTCTCCATATATCCTCTAATTTGATTATGATACATAGATCTGTTGTGTATCCGTTCGTGGTTATGGTCTACACTTTTCAATGGATCCACTGTGTATTTTCTCATGGCCATGATTGCTACTTCTATATATCACATGGATCCACTGTGTACATTCTTTGTGGCCATGGAAAACAATTATCCTTTTATACTCCATGGATCTGCAATGTACTTGAATTTTCATCCATGCTTCTATCACTCCTGATCATGGGTATGACCGACTCGAGAAGAGAATAATCTTACTTGATTTCTGTTGTAGGTTCCATTCTTGGATCAATTGTATGGGTACTGTCATTTGAACTTTATTCAATGCATCCTTGCCTCTCAAATTTATAATGTATTTCGACCATCGGTTTCTCTTCTGACCTCACACATTAGGGGGCATCTGTTATAACACAAATTTCCACCCTAGATTGCATTTATGAGATGGCCTAGTCCATTCTTGAGCTTGCAAAATTTAATCCCAATCTCTGTTATCGGACAAATCGGTAGGTGCAGACACTAACTGATCTCCCTAGATCCACCTAGATCTAGAACAAAACACACCAGAACATGACGCTTTCCTTAAGTTTTAAATATTGAATTTACTAACTAAAGAGGGATGGGTGACATACCTTTTAAATGTCACTTCCTCTCACCATCACCATCCTAGCTTCGTTCCAACGCTCATACAATGATGATCCTACAAAAGAACGCAACCAACCAAAATGATAGTAATAACATAAACTCAATATAAACCTATGTATGTGATCAAGGATTCATACAATAAAACACAACAAGCTTTATANAACCATGGCCTTGATGTCGTAAGGTCCCTTCCAACTGTCCTTCGTTCCCCACACACTTCTTGCTCCAAGGATTCTGAGACCATGAATATGATAGCTACTCACAATCTATCTTGACAAAGATAATCTCAAAGTCACTCCAACCAAGCTAATAATTCCAAGCCAACCAAAGCTAACAAAGCTCAAGAATCCCTTCTCCATGAGAGCTCCTCTCCTTTTATAAGTTGAAGAGGATAAGGTGAGGAGGTTAGGATGATCCCACTAAATCATGAAAGCGATTAAGATCCAAACCATTCATATGCCACCTCACCATGGAAGTTTCTCTTTCTAGAAGATTCGAGAAAACACTCGTTTTTCCCATGTGTAAGCATTCTCGCACCCTGCTTATAGTGCAACCTACAAACTGTTTGCACCCTAGCTATGATGCAGCCTGGGAGAATCAGGCATTCTCGCACCCTAATACATAGGCAGCCTGCGAACTTCCTTTTTTATAAGGTTTCTACACAGGAAAATGCAACTTCTTTTCTCAGGAAAAGTTCTTCTCCCTTCTCTCTTCAGGAACTCAGGCCACTGACCCCTATGAAGGCAACAGATAGGTTTACATCATTAACGGTCATAGGGATGACGAAAATAATGTGTAACAATCTCCTTTATCAAAATCATCTTAAAAAATAGTATCTTTGTTGATGTATGCTATTCATCCATGTGAAACCCATGTACATACATTGTTTTCTAGTGTGCAAATCACGTACACCCCCAATTTTGTGAAAAATAAAAATATTTTGTATCTTTGGGCAGGGTTTATGGGTTTTCCTGGTTCTAGACCTCCAATTGTCCACACACAATGGAATGTAACCATCTAAACCTCTTTATGATGGTATGTAAGCACCTATGGGGGTGTAGATGAGGAGGGAAAAACTTGGTGCAAGAACATGATGCCTGTTTGTAAGCTTCCTTATTCCTCAAATCTCTGAGTAGTATCCCTTGATCTGGAAATTTACTTTCCAATATCCCTTCCTCTCTCCTATATGATTGTTGGGTGTGTTCCTATCCCTTATAGATCATGTGAGGAAGTACTCCATTGCTGATTTGATGCTTGAAGAGTTCAGTGGAGGAACTTAGGAGGTTGGTTTCAAGGCAATGTCGTTAGTCAGAATCATGTTGTAACTCACCTAGTCATGTTGATTAATAAAATAATTCTCTTTCCTTCCAATATATGTTCAATTATGTTTAACTAGTTCTTATATGTTGAATTTTATTTACATATCTAGATTTACATATGCATTTATAATTTAATTTAATAGCTACCTTGTTGTAGTATATACTTGGTTTCTTTTGCAGGATGGTAGAGACAAAGGCCTGGAGCGAGTCAAAGGTTGAGAGTGAGGATCTTCATCAAACGTTTGGATACAAGGTACAATATCCTTCTTTCTCTCTTATAAGTAATAAATGAGTATGCATATCAATATTTCATATATGAAAACATAATGGAAAAGTGAAATATGATGTTCCAACTCTTGAATAAAACATTTGTTGAAAATAAGTGATATTGGAATGAATGCTATGATTGATGTATAAATATTGATGGTTATTAAACATTGAGATATGTGTGTATATGTGTGTGTGTGCTATGAGCATGAGAGTTTAATACATATCTACCTAAGAAAATATAGAATGTGAGTACCTTATGGGAGCCTGTACCCATGAGGGAATGTTCACACAACCTTCTAAATAGGGACCAAGGATAGAAAAGTACCTCCACTAAACCTATACTAGCTAACCGAGATTGATGTGTACCACTTGGGGCTAGAGAGTTGTATAGATAATTGAAGGTTGCAATCCTTATTAGTGTTGAAATTCAAATAGATCCTTAGATCAATATTATGAATTTTAATTCATGTTACAATCATCCATGCAGTGATTTGATATACCATCCCATAAGACATAAAGGCTAGTCTCAGTATAGGGACCGATGTCATGGTGAGAAGGGTCATTGACATACCAAGAAGGGGGGGAAATGGGGATTGTGAGTGATTAGGGATTGATTGAGTATGTGAGCACTAATGAGGGGAACAAAATGTAGATGGAGATATGTTGAAGGAAGAAAGTTAATGTTTTATAAGAGTTTACTTGCATTATTGCATAATCACCTTGCATTAAATGTATAGTCACAATTGTCATGTTAAGAATTGGTATAGGTATAACTATTTATTTATTTAAATTTCAACAAATTTCCTTATTCAATAACGTATAATTAATAAGGAATAAATTAAATAATTAGTGAATAACATATATTAAGAGAATGTAGTAATTATTATAATAACACACACTCTCTATATATAAACCCTACCTAGGAGTGAAACTATGTATATCATATCTAAGTCAAATGAAGTAATATGTGAATTTGGTCAATCAAAATAAATGATTTACCTAAAATAAAATTAACTAAATGCATGCTAAGAAATTTAGCATGATATCTATGTGTTTAAGTGTTAGGGTCCTACCCCAACCCACTTAGATACTTTATTAACGTATGAGGTCACTTTCCTTGAATAAGTCCCATTAATTAGTTAGTTAATAATCACTCATTGTAAAAAAGGTCCTCTTTATGACTAAGGCATAAATTAGTTAGTCGACCCTCATTATAAGTGGGCCCATATGTAGTTAATATTATCTATGGATAGCTATATATTGAGTAGAATGTTATATAATGTTTTGTTAAGAATTGTTATTATATTTGGAGCTTTGCTCTAGGAGGTTGACCCCTTGAAGAGGCAAGTGAACATGACTCTATTTTTTATTATCAAGATATATTTCTTAGGGTTTACCTATTTTCTCTTATGTTCTTTTGTTTTTCACTACATTTTATATAAATTCTATGAAGTTTTGGTGTTAAGTACATTACAAGTGGAATCTGAGCTCTTTCTTGGGCATGGAGTGAGATAAGTTTTGGGGTACAAAACACTAATTTTTTTCTTATTTTTGTTGATTTTAATGGAAAAAAGAGGATAACAAAATTCAGGTCAATTTTTGAAACTTTTTGTGCAAAATTTAAAGAAACCATCCACATATATGAATTTCTCTCGAAAAAATACCCAAGTTAAAAAAAAAATCGTCCAAAACAAATTCCAAGTAGTGGAGATATTGTTGATTTTAAATCAACCTTTTTTTAAAGTATTTTCTAGTGACAGGTTGCAAATTGCGCAGATTGGATATATTTTAATAGAGTGCATAGATTCTAGTCAAACTAGTGCCAACAGATCTAGAGAAGCTCCAACATTTTATAATTGGGGTCATAACAAGCAATTTGAGAAGTATAGCATAAGTTGTGATCATTTTACATTTTTGGCCTCAAACCCTACCTTGAACAAGTAAGTTATTTTCTAGGGATTTTAAGAGCTTTTTCTTGGGTCAACAAGCTCCTAAATTTTTGAATTTCTTTTTAGAGATATGTTATGAAATATTTAAATAACATAGTGATCTATTGTTCAATAGGTAAAGTTGTGGTCAACGAAGAATATACACATGAAATACTAGTGGAATCACATTCATAGAAACCCTCGTAACCCTTGTTGGTACCTCTTTGGGTAGTACCACACAAGAGAGAACGTATATATGGAATGCCACTTCCACGTATCCTCAGGTATATATGAAGTCCCCTAGGTATACCTGAAAATATCTCTATATAAGATACTTGACCATCTTGTTACTATAGTACATTGATAACTGTTGGAAGATTGGTTGTTGTCATTGATGTCAACCCTAGTCATGGGTTTTGGACCGCAAGATTGATGAAGGTATTTGGACATGAAGGAAAATGCACATGCAGATACAACACCCATGGATGGATAGTATACATCATGTT
>ML831195.1:12200-32013 GCA_009831015.1 Picea engelmannii
GCCAGAAGTTCCTTCCCACTCATGAGAAGTACCCTGTTGTTCACTTCCGGTTTCACCTCCTTATCTTTTATCGGAAGTAACATATGTGTTCTCCCATTCTTTTCCAAAGTATACGTATTCATTTTCCCATCATGAATTACGTTCCTGTCATATTGCCATGGTCTTCCTAGCAATAAATGACATACATCCACAGGGATAACATCACAGAGTATTTTATCATTATATCCTCCTATCTTGATGTCAACTAAGCACTGTTTAGTGACACTTACTTGATGTCTCTTCTGTAGCCATGAGACCTTGTATGGACTCGGGTGATCAGTTGTCTCCAGCTCCAACTTTTCCACCATCTCGGTTGAAACGAGATTTTCTGTGCTTCCACTGTCCACAATAACTTTGCACTTCCTGTCTTTGGTCTTGCATGTGGTTCTGAAAAGTTTGTTTCTTTGAGCTGTGTCCTTCACCTCCTTCTCAGGTGTTAAGAGAAACTTATGCATCATCAATGACCTTCTGTCTTCTGCGTCTTCTGCTTCAACACCTCGCCTCTGCGCCTCGGTGATGTGAGCTTCTCCTCCATCCTTCTTCCTATCTAGACAGTCAACTGCCTTGTGTCCATTCTCTCCACACGCGAAGCATGTGATTACTCCACCTCTTCCTCTTCCTCTACCTCTGGTACGAGGAAACCTATTATTATCGGCATATCCTCCTCTCTACTCAGTATGCTGTTCTCTCTGCTCAGCATATGGCCTTCTCTGTGAGGTTCCACCTCTTTCTGTCTGAGTCTGAGGTTTCTTCCAGTCATCCTTGGGCTTCTAGTATTTATCTTGGGCAACCGATTTTCCTTTGGGATGACTACTGCCTCTGCCCCTCTGACTTTGTTTATGGCTCAACTTCTCCTCAGCTTTCAGACTAATTGGTAAGCATCCTCCACAGTTCGGATGGTCGCCAAATTTAATTCATCCTGAATTTCATACCTCAGGCCATTCATATACCTGGCCACCTTTTCGTTATTTCTTTCGCGATGACCTGCTCTGATATTCAACCTGTAAAATTCCTCTGTATACTCTTTCACTGTCATCAGCTTCTGTCTCAGGTTCTGCATCCTCTTGAACAGAGAAATTTGATAGTCCCTGGGAATACATTTTTCTTCATCTTCGCAATCATCCTATCCCAGCTCTTAATCTTCTGCTTGCCTTGGCAACGCCTGTCAGCTTGCAGTTCATCCCACCACAATGTTGCATGTCCTTTTAATATTGTGATGACATGTCTGACTTTCTTATCATCTTCGATATCCTCATAATCAAAATAAGTGTCAAGAGCTCTAATCCAGTCTAGCAGCTCTTCTGCATCCAGACTCCCTTCATAAGCTATAATGTCCATATTTGTTTTCGAACTCATCCGAGCGATAGCTTTAATTAAACACTCAGTGGCTACATCTTCCGCTTGGATTTCTCCTCCTTCATGTCCAGCACCACCTTCATCCTCAGATTCACTGATATCTCCTACATCAACCTCTCGCCTTCGTGATGTCTCCATGTCCTCCATTCTGACACGAATATTTCGTATTTCTCTCTCCACGTCCGGATTCTGTCCTTGGCTACTTCTTTCTCTGGACATTTCTCTTTCTATGGACAATTCCCTTTCTTCCTCTGGATTGGGTGATTCTCTACCCCTTCTCCTTGGTGGCATGGTGAATTCTCTCTGTCCTCTGCTATAGAAAGCAAAGAAGATTTTTTTTTTCTAGGCTCTGATACCACTTGATGCAAACGCGCCACCCAGGACACGTCCGCTCCCCCCAAGACCTTCTTTTCCTTCGGCCCGAAGAGCTGAAACACTCTTCAAATCCCTTGTCGGGGTTTTTCTACACCCACAAAACTCATCTTATGATCTCCCTTTTCCCTATCAGGAAATCGGACCTCACGTGATCGCGAGTCTTGCACTCACAGGTTCAGGTCTCCCGATTCCCCGGAACCCGATTAGTATCCTCCCACGGTTTCTTTGCTCCTATCGGAAATATCCCCGTCGGGAAATCACACTTACGAGGTCGTGGATCACTCACCTCATGGATCCCTGATTCCAGATCTCCGATGGCACCTCTGCACCCCTTAGCTCCTCCGACTAACTCTTTTTCACATGTGACCAACTGGTCCACAAGACAACGGTCCTTTCCCCTATCGAAGTTTCGGAGTTCGCAAATTTGAAATGCGTAGAACTCACACCCTCGAGTTCTCCGATTCTCCGATTTTCGACGCCATCTGGCGTTAGCTTCATCAAGGGTGGACCTCCCAACACCTGTCCTCCACTACGACCCTTAACCCTATCAGGAAATCACGAATCGCGATTTCAATATGTGAGAGTTCTATGTCCTCAGAAACCTCGATTTTCCGATGAACTGAACTCCGATGGTTCCCCGGCTCCTTGACACGTGTTATGTCAGGATCAATGACTGAGATCCTTTATCAGGATTTCGAGAACCACAAGGTCTCGATTCTCTTCCTGAACAAAACCCCGATGACTCGAATATCTCGATGACTCCTCCTCTGCACACTAGGGCTTAAACCTGGCACAACTTTTCCGTGATCTAATGGCTGACGGGAAAACAACCACTGATCCAACGGTGCACCAAAATTTCAATCTTGGCTCGGGTGTCGTTGTAACCTCCTTGCACCTCCGCAAGATCCAACAGCTGACGGGTTTTTATCAATCTACCCTGTAGATCCTGACCGTTGATTTCCTTTCCCCTTGGGGATTTCCTGGCACGAAAATCTCCTGTGCAACCCTTCAATAATTCTGAAGGCCTCTCTTCCTCCTGAGCTTCTTTACACTTCTCGGTCTCTTAGAAAAGATATCTCTTTGCGCGCGCTCCTTGCGGCAACCCTGCAAACATTTCAAGTGTTCGAGCTTCTTTTGACTCTGCGCACTTCCTGCAACAACAGTCTTCAACCTCCTTGCTCAGATTCACGACTGAGACTTCCTCTTCATCCTGCGTACTCCCTACATGGCTTCAACAACCCCAAATCCACTTCTGGGTGAATGAGAACAAGAGTTAAACTACTGAGCTTTCATCAACACACTCCTTGCAGATGAATTCAACTGCACACCTTGCAGGAATCTCCTGGATCAGATAGGGAAACAATTGAAACTCATTCCATCTCCCCTTCAGAATTTAGGTTAAACAATGAATTCACAGGCACAACATATACAAAGAAAATGCATATCAAGAAGCAAATATTCATGAGCACATAAACAATATACACAGAGAAACAACACCAGCCATGAGTTTGAATCAAAACTTTCTTCTATTAATTCAAATGCCTGTACATGGATGTTCTTCATACAATATTCTTTGCTTGCTCTTCTCTTCTCCTGAATGCTTCTATTCAACAATGCTTAGGCTAATGTTACAATGTACAAAGGAGGGTGTCTATATCTGTTTTCCCTCTCGAACTCTAAAACTGTCTAATCTAGAATAAAAATCCTACCTACCTGCATTAACTAGATTAAATGCCTCCTATCTACTTCAGACAAGAGCGTATGGCTCGAGGTCTGATACAACATACAAAAGGCGCCCCTTCATAAATGTTTCCTTGAAGTTTTGGCGCTTCATTAAAGACTTGCGCTACAATCCCAAAGCACTTCAAAATTTGGGTTTGTTTATCTAGTTGATCTCCGCTTAATGTGCTGGCTCGCTTGATGAGTTGGCGATGCTCCTGCATCACATATTAACCTAATATTTGGTATATGTCCTACAGAGATACGTCCAAGCCCACAAATTTCAAATCCCCACAAGGCTTTTTGTAGATCTCCATCTATTTCCCCTGCTGGTTCTGGCCTCTCATTTGGTAAGGATATGTTCAGCCTCTATAGTCTTAGTTATTGTTGTGTGTTTTTTTTTTTCAGAGTTTTTTGAAAGATTCTCTTATGTATTGTTCTCAGGCAAAGCTTGTAATAGCCTCGCTGAGAGAAAGAAGGTTGCTACTTACAAAAAAATTACCCCTGTCAAATAATCCCACAGTTGCAGACACACATAGATGCAGAGCTCATTTGACAACAATCGATCACATGGGTTTTGGATCCCCTCTTCTTGGAACTAGATACTCATGCGCATCCCCTTCATATTAGCTTCAACTGTTGTTCGCAGATTCACACTTAGTTCACAATTACTATATTACTAATGCACATCCCCTTCATATTAGCTTCCACTGCTGTTGCAGATTCACACTTAGTTCACAATTTCTGTATTACTAATTTCTTCATTAGTTAGGGTGTCAGCTTGTCATGGAGTTGATTCATTCAATTGGGGAGGAATTCAAATTAAAGTTGTGTCTTCAGGTTGTATTTCGAAAAACCCATTTTTCATAAAACCTTGAAGAAGTTGTCATAAAATCTATCTTCTTTATTTGTTAATGTTTGGGTTCTGTCTGATTTGCAATAAGATCGATGCCAATATGGATTATGGTTGGTGCTTCTTCATGTCATAGTTCTGAATTGGCTTACCAAAGGATCAACTCCAATCCTTCCAAATGGGGCTTGGCATTTAAATGTTCATGTTGCAGTACAGAAAAAGTACCCACATTTGAAAATCTATATGAGATTTTCTTGTTCGAAGAGATGCGGAAGAAGGGAAAGAATCAAATGATGTTGCATTATTGTCAAAGACAAATAAATCTAGTGAGAAGTGGATGAAGAAGAACACAACAAATCATCCACATCATACATTCAATGGTGGTGAAGATTCTTCATCTAGAATTTTATTTTATTTTCAAAAGCAGATACTTCAACTATAATAAAAATGATCATCTTGCAAGAGATTGTCCTAAGGAGAAATTAGGGTGTTATAAATGGTATGTTCAACCCCATGGTAAGGATATCTCTCACCAAGGTAATTATGTTGATGAATTGTAAAATCAATTATAAAATTTCTCATTATTGTATGCTCTTTCTTCTAGTGCTTCTTGTAAAGATGTTTGGTACATTGACTTTGATGCAAGTAGGCATACTTCTCTTGATAAAAAGTTGTTCATAGAGTTCAAGGGAAATTAAGGAGATTTGGTATTTTTGGGTGATGATCGACCTCATGAAGTGAAAGGAGAAGGAACTATCCCTATTCAAATTCCAATTGGAGGTATAACGCTGATCAAGAATTTTTTGTATGTTCCTAGTCTAAAAAATAATCTAATTTCGATAAGTGCTATTGTTGATAAGAATATGGAGGTCAAGTTTTCTAAAGGTAGTTGTACAATCATAGATTGTAAATATGGTAGGGTGGTCTACAAAGACATTAGATATTGTGGCTTGTATAGATTGCTTGCATGTGTTGTTGATCATAGAGCATTGATGCATGATGATGGAACAATTATGGAGTTATGGAAAAAAATATTTGGTCATCTGAATTTAGACAACCTAAAGAAAATTCAAAAAATGGTAAGAGGTATTCCCCAATTTAATGTAAGAAAAATAAGTGTATGTTATGCATGTTACATGGGAAAGCATCATGGGGATCCTTTCTTCACAAATGATGAAAAACATGTAAGGAAACCTCTTTACCTTGTTCATTCTAATGTATGTGGACCAATGAGTACTCCTTCTATCACTGGATACTTGTACTTTGTTACTTTCATAGATGATGCTACTAGAAAATGTTGGACATCTTTCATGAAGCATTGTTGGGGATTGGTGTAACCTGATATGAAAAAAATAAACATAACTGTAGATAATCGAAGAGGAATAACTTTAGAAAGGATAGGTGGTGTCTAAAGAGACCATTAAAACACTTAAGCACAACACATTGTGATCATAACATCACAATGCATGTTGATCATATTCAAAATCATAGTTTCATACATATGATAATGACCCATCAGGACCTTTATTTATAGTCTCAAGATCTAACCAAATTCCTAGAAATCAGGAAGATCTTCTCCACATACAATCGTCGATGGTTAGAGTTGACTCCGTTAAATCCACCCTGTCTAGTCGGCTCGTCAAACTGACTCAACTCGACTGTTCATGCATCCAATTTGTAGTCGATTGCTTGGTTGTTCGATCCACTAACTGACTGTCTTTGACTGGTCGATTGTCTGGCCGATGAACTTGTCGAGTACTCAACTAATTGATGTAGATATCCAGTTGATCACCCGACCAACTAATTTCCAGGAGAAGTGTGATGAACCATCATAACCTGAGGTTCCAACAACCCCCCATCAAAACACGACTCTAGAGATTTTGGAGGTGAAATTAAGTCAACAAGACACTCCCCCATAATTGCATCTTCCTGAAGCCCAAACATTGTATAGAGTTTGACAAATTTAGCTTCAGATAAAGGTTTTGTAAATATATCGACAATTTGATCATTTGTTATGCAATAAACAAGAGAAGCAAATTTCTCTTGAACTAACTGTTTCAAATAGTGAGCATGAAGCTCGACATGCTTCATTTTACTGTGTGCAACATGATTGTCAACAACTTGAATCACACTTTGATTGTCACAATAAAGTGTAGTATAGGTATGTACAGGAAACCTAAGTTCACTTAAGAGCTAGTGAATCCATACTACCTCTATACCTGCATTGACAATGCCATGATACTCTAAATAAACCATGAGACAAAGTTAATACTTGAAGACCCAAAAAATAATGTAGAATACCAAGATCTGTCATGTCAAAGGAGTCAACAATTTTTGTATTCAATCTAAGAATGAGATCAATGTTATTGCCATTTATGACAAGGTCATCAACATATACAACAATAATCAAGGTATTTCCATGAGTATGAAGTACAAATAAACTATGATCAGATTCACAACATTTGAAACCAAGATGAAGAAAGAAATTATCAATCTTATCATACCAAGCTCTAGGAGCTTGATTCAAACCATAAAGATACTTTTAAAGTCGACAAACCAAGTTAGAATTTGTGACAAAACCAAGCATATATTCCATGAAAATTTCTTGAGATAGGTTTCCATGAAGAAAATCACTCTTCACATCCATTTGCTGGATCTGCCATCCAAAGAGAGAAACAAGGGAAATAATCAGTCGAATTGAGTTCATCTTTGCAACAGGGGAAAAGGTCTCAGTGTAGTCGATGCCTTCTTGTTGAGAAAATCCTTTTGCAACCAAAAAGTATTTATGACGCTCAACAACACCTTTACAGGTAAATTTGGTCTTGTAGACCCATCGACACTTCACAATGTTCTTTCCTTAAGGTCGAGGAACTAAATCCCAAGTGTGATTCTTCAACTGAGAATCTATTTCAATCTGTATATCTTGTTCCCATTCAGGTTGACCTTGTGCATCTAAGTATATAACACGATCACAAGTTTTAAGAACACGAGTCATCAAAGAAATACTAGCATATTGCTTTTCACTACAAGTTTCAAATGTCTTCATGATGCTTATCGACTTGTGATGTTTTGTTGGCATTTGTATGATGGAATTTTCAAGACATCTTTAGATCTTTTTTAGATTCTGAAGTGCTTGATGATTCTATCTGGCTACAGGGTTTGATGTTCTATTGCATGTAATGAATGAGTTTTTTGTTGATGATTTTTCTGAATGAATAATTCAAATTCTGCATCCTCTTGGTTACATGTTGTTCTTAGTGTCTTCATCGGTATGCTTTCACTTGTTGTTACTATTCTTTTGTTTCGAACTCTAAAACTTGAATCAAAAGATCACTAATCCTTCCTTTGATTTTAATACTTGGCACATGCAGTTTTCAGGACACTCATCTACAATGACCATGATTATTCTTGAACAAACCCACTGTTCATTTTAAAGTTTGCTTGAAGGTAGGGAATATAATTTTTATAGCATATTGAAAAATATTATTTTAATTGCTTGACTGATCTCTTTCTTTTTTTTTGCAGGAACATGTTCATGGGGACACTTCATTAACGTGATTGCTCCATCCTTGAGATGCATGTGGGGGAATATCTTGATATTTTTCCTCTTTCCTAGACCTCTTTCTATCCAAATCTTGTCTATAATTTGAAGCCAACCTCCAACATTATGGAATAATCCTTGTCTTCCCCAAGCCTCATCCAGATTTCCCCTTTTTATCATCATTGTGGCAATGAGACTAAAGCATTGGTCCTTGTCCAGAGATTTGATCCTTACTAGGATATCCCTCATCAGGAAGCAAGTTACATTGGATGACAATTTCTCTGACGTCCAAAGCTCCCAAGGATATCAGATTAAACTTTCCTATAGACCTTTCCCTGATCCTCTTCAGATTGTTATCTACCGGGTTCCTATTTCAAACCTCCCAACCTCCCATAGGATGGTGGAGTGTAAAAACTCTCCCCTTGTTTTCTTTCTTTTCTCTAACCAAATCTCATAGTTGGATTCTACTCGTCGAAATATTTCTAACAACTGTAACCATACTTAAATCTGAGTTCCAGATCAAAAGTTATGGCATCTCAAAATTCCAAAGCCTTCATTCACATTTTCCACCTCATTTCGATGTGGCATCCACATGGCTTCCTGTCTCTTGTGCCATGCCAATGTGGCACTGGCATGGATGTTGGTGTGGCACCCACCACCTATCCTCTTCGTCATTGGGATTTACTCACTTCAAGTAGCCCATTCTTCCGACCACATTCCTCGAAGACAACACCCTTAGACCTTTTCATTGTGAGAGCTCAATTGCTCCCTAACACTCGATATCCCCTCATCTCCATCCTTCAATGACAACGCCCTCTCTAATATATCTAATGAATCTCGGAAGTCAAAGATCAACGACCTTGATCTCATCGGTTCCTTGAGTTAGTTGTAAGTTAACACCCACCTCCTAGCTGACACCTCAGACACATGGAATTTCCACTACCTAACACCTAGCGTGACACGTGGCACCCATGACTCAACACTAACATGCGAAACATCATCCACATGACACATGGATCCATCCTCAGATTGACGCATGGAATGAAGTGATTATACACACCATCACGAGACATCGGGGCTTATCCAACCAGGTGTTCATACCTGTCCTCTTTTTCTTTGAAACCTCTTCTAACCCTACTTTCGTGCACTCCAATGACCCTCCTCCAATGAATGATCTAGATCTATTCACTCGCCAAACTAATGACTGTCGATGGCTCTGGGTTTTCTTCGTCATCGGACCCCATTTCTCCCTAGAACTTGGAAGATCCAATGACCTCCCCCCTTGACCAATGGTCAATATCTTGCACTCGACCAAATCAACGGTTCTGGTTGTCTCGGAACCTTCCCATCAGAGTCCCTGTGCAACCTTTCCCTCAAACACTCTGATGGTCTCATCCATGTTAGTGACACCAACGATCACATTTCTCCACTTCCCAGTCCTCTGATAGATCAATGACTCTCGTTGAATCAAAGTCACCCCATTGGAGTCCCTTGCAACCTCACACTTGGTCACTCTGATGACTTGCCCCTCAACGGACAACTCATATTTTCCCACCTAACTAAATCAATGAATGTTTTTGTAATCTAGGGAAAAGTAGGGAGTGTTACCAGTAGAGCCTTACATAGTCATCATAGAGATACACACATACACATAGACATATATAGAGACATACAAAATTAATGAGAGCCCAAAGAACAAACATTTTGTTATATGATATAGACAATACAACACAATTACATATAACCTCTCTCATGAAGCTATTTGAGCCTTCATGTGCTTATCTATTTATACTTCTATCAGGGAGTTGTAAGTACTTAACTACCTGGGTCGGTCGGTTAACAAAGACTCCGACTGAATTTTACTTCTAACTACTTCGGTCGACCGAAATGTTCTAAGTTGTTTGTTGGGTCTAGTCAAAAGGGTTGAGTAGCCCCTACAACATCTCCCCCCACCTCAATTCCTTTCTGATCCCGAGCAAGTGGGGGTCATACAAAATAATTTTTTCATAATTTGATTACAATATTACAATATGGAGAAGTATAAGATGAAGAGAGAAAGAGAAACATGTAAGAAGAAGAGACAAAATATTTATATGATCGTCTGACTTAAGGTATTATTTCTGACTGTGTTGTTGTTCCTGGAGTTCCACCATTGGCTTCTTTGACTTCCTTGTTCTTTTCACTTTTTGTGCTGACCTTGAAAGCTATCTGAATAAAATTAGGGGTTGAATGCTTTGTTTGTTGAATGAAGTCGCACCATGTGTTGACTTCCTATTGTGCTTTGATATTTAGAATATTCGACTGGGCAATCAAGTCAACTTTCTCTGCTATACTTGATGTCTGAGAATTTCTCGACTCTTGATCAAATTGTTGTTTCGTATCGTGCATTTTACCTATGAGTTGGTTGAGGCGATTGACTACCTGGTCAGTTTCTAACTGCACTTTGTTTCCCTCCTTCTGCCACTCCTTCTCCTACATGGGATTCATTGATGATATCCTCCCATTCATGTTCTGACATGCATATTCTCAAAACATCATCCATTCCCAATTTGTATAAGTATCCGTTAATGATTGTGAACAATGCATCTTTCATGGCTAGAACTTTCTTTTTGTTTTTTGGGAGGTCCTCTGGGGCCTTTCCTTCTTCTAAGAAACTGAAAATATCTACTAAATATTTAGGTGCAGTTTCAACTCTGAATAATTGTGTGTCTAGAAGGTCATCGTCGATACTTATCAGATCTTCTCCTGTTTCTAATCGTGAAAGGTGATTAGGTCAGAAATTCCTTTTCCATGGTCGTATGATTACGTCAAATTCAAATTCTTGAAATAATAATAACCACCACAAATCTTGTCTTGATGAAATGGTTTATTGACCAAGTATTTCAATGCTTGAGGGTCTGTAAAAAATGTAAAGGGTTTTGCCAGTAAATAGTGACAGAAATTTTGTAGAGAGAAAATCATTGATAAGACTTATGATCTAGGTGAATATTGGTGGCCACCCACCTGTTCCAAATTCTAACTTGCTCATATTGACAATTTTTAGTTCAACACTTTTCTTTGTAATGGGGATTTATTTGTAATTGTTGGTTCTGCATTTACTGGGTTGTCCTGAAGCACTACATAACATCCAGGTGGATATTGGTGGCCGCCCACCTATTCCAACTGGCTTATTTTGGAATTTTTCATGTCACTACATATTTTTGTACTTCTAGGGTTGTTTTGGGGCTCTAAATAGTGTTTTCTTTGCTTTCCACAGTCAAATTGTAGACAAAGTTAGAGTTTGATGGGATATTACATAGTTCTCAAAAATACCTTTCCAATGGGCTATCACACGCCTAAAACATAGATTGTATGCAAAAGTTACGACTCGAGGAAGTTGATGTACTAACTTACCCCAACGGGTCCCACATGAATTTTGGTGTTTCATCTCCTAGGGTTAGGTTTTTGGATGTCTAAGGTTTTGACATTCCTGTTTATCACAAAAAGGCCTTCAGAGCTTCATTGTAATCATCTTCTTGCAAATGAGCGTAGCCATCTCATCTCTTCCCAGAGATAAATATTGCCACCATTCTAGCGATTCTTGCACTCTGTATTTTTACATTCTCTATACATTTCTTTCATTAATAGAAATCATGTATTGTTGTATTTCTTTGTTTTTGACAATTTTTATGTGTATTTCATTGTAATATCTCTTCTTTCATTTCATTCTGAAAATAATCTGGATTAGTGGTATCAAAGCAAGCTGCTTATGATCATTTTTCAGTGCATGTCCCCGACAAGGTTTGAGTATAGAAAAATTTGGGTCTCGAGCTTGTCTCTCTTGAGGACAATTGTTGTCGCGCGTCCAAGAAACCCTCTATGGCGGCATAAAATAAAAACGACGGAGAAAAAATTATATTAACCTGTTTCTTGAGCAAGCTCTAGTGCGACAAAGGGACGAAATGATGGAGAATTTTATCCACATCCTTCAGTGCCTGCTGATAGCAACATGTGCATCTTCATCAAGTGACCACTTTGGAGGAACCTCTCCCTTCAAGGTACAAGTTAATTTTGATATTCTCATTTTTGAAGGCCAGATAAATGCAAATGCTGTAGAAAAATGGTTGAATCTGCTAGACGGTTATTTCTATGTTGACAATTTTTTCGACAGGGAAAATATCACCTTTGCACTCCTCAAGGCTCTCCCCCATGTCAAACATTGGTGGGAAACTTACCGGGAGAAAATTTCCATAGAGGAATATGGAATATATGGGGCCGAGCCCACTTGGGATTATTTTGTGGATGAGGTCAAGGAAGAAAACTACCCTATTGATAATTATGAAAACCAGTACATGAGATGGACCACACTGCGGCAAGAGAAGAGCCAAACAATGCTAAAGTTCACAAATACTTTCCATACCTTGCACACCAAGATGGGTATCAAAGACTCCGAGCGACATCGGGTTCTGAAATATCATGGGGATCTACATAGGTACATCCAAACATAAATGGATTTCCTAAGCATCTCATCAATGGGAGTTTCTTATTGATATACTGTCAAAATAGAGCATAAATTTATGCACCAGAACAAATGGGAGTTTGGGTCTGCAAATTCGAAACAACCAAAGCATGGTAAAGATGACCCTAACCAACATCCTTCTGACAACCATTCCAAGACACAGGAAAATAAGGGTAAAGGAAAGATGAAGAATTCCACTCGAAAGTGGTGCGGCTTCCACAAAATCCCCTGGCACAACACCAATGAATGAAGCTCGAAAAAATCATTAGTGGTTGAGGTCAAAGACAAGGATCCAAACCCTGATTCAGAATCTGATCTAGAAAATATTGAAAATGGATAGATCATCGACGTAGACCCTACTTCTACTGTCATGACCACAACAATTCAACCATAAGAACTAGTATATCCTTAAGAGGGGAAACACCTCTTCCATTCACATATGTGGGTGAAGGGGACCCCGTTGCATTTAATTTTTGATAGTGGTAGCCAAAAGAAAATCTTCTCAGATGAGGTCGTCAAACATTTGGGGTTACTAACAACACCACACCCACAACCATACAACATCGGGTGGCTTCACCAGGGATGATACCTCTGTGTCAGCCAACAGTGTCGCCTACCCTATGGCATCCAACCCTTCAAGGATGAGGTAGTGTGTGATGTTTCCCCTCTTGATGTATGTGATATTGTTTTGGGCCAACCATATATGTGGAAACGTCATGATGTTTATGAGTCTCAACCCCGTAGTATCATTATTACTCTAGGGGGTCATCTCTACAGAATACCAGAGGTAGTTCCAACTATTGTTCTACCAAAAAAGTGCCGCAAGGTAATCTCTCATACTGCAAAATTCATCCTCTTCACAATCTCTTAAAAGGATGCACAAAAGGCCACTATAACCACTACAACCTCAACACTTTCTATCTAGCAGAAGCAGATTGCAAAAGATAAAGCATATATTGTTTCTTCACCTACAATGGTTCCTACACAATTCCCTATCAATCCCAGAGACAACAGGTTGGTGGAACAGATTCAACCTCATGAAACACAAGTTCGTGACATCCTTCCATAAACCAAGCAACACAACTTCTCCAACAAGGCACACAACTCACCAAGATTCAAATTCATAAAACAATTTCCTCTCTTCCTCAGGAACTCAACGCAATGGATACCATTTCTTACTAATGGGGGTGATTGATCGAGGTGGATATTGGTGGCCACCCACATGTTCCAAATTCCAGTTGGTTCATCTTGACAGTTTTCAGTTCAACACGTTTCTCTATAATGGGGAAATTTATTTGTAATTTGGGTTATGCACTTACAGGGCTGTCATGAATCCCTACACAACATCCAGGTGGATATTGGTGGCCACCCACCTATTCCAACTGGCTTATTTTGGAAGTTTTCATGTTAGTACATATTTCTGTAATTCCAGGTCCGTTTTGGGGCTGTAAAAAATGTTTTCTTTGCTTTCCACAGTCAAACTATAAACATAGTCAGAATTTGACAACATAATGTGTATTTCTCAAAAATACCTTTCTAACAGGTTATCACACACCTAAAACAGAGATCGTATTCAAAATTTACAACCCCAGGAAGTTTATGTACTAACTTACCCCAACGAGGCCCACATGAATTTTGGTGTTTCATCTCCTAGGGTTAGGTTTTTGGATGTCTAGTGTTTTGGAATTCATGTTTATCATAAAAATGCCTCTAGAGCCTCATTGTAATCATCTTATTGCGAATGAGTGTAGCCATCACATCTCTTCTCATAGATAGAGCTGCTACCATTCTAGCGAGTCTTGCATTCTGTATATTTACTGTCTCTGTACATTTCTTTCATTAATAGAAATCAAGTATTGCTATATTTCTCTGTTTATGATTTTTTTTATGTGTATTTCATTTTAATATCTCTGCTTTTGTTTCATTCCGAAAATAATCCAGATCAACTTCCCTTTCCGTAGTCGAATATTTTATTTCTTCTTTATTAAGTTTCCGACTGGCATATTCATTTGGGTGATCCATTATGTCATCGTATGGTTGAGCTACAACCGACCTGACAACTACATTGTATACATCAACATGGACATGAAATTTTCTCGACCAGTCTAGAAATTTGAGAATGGGTGCTTCGACCAACATCTTCTTTAAAAAATTGAAGGATTCTTGGCATTCTTGGCTCCATTTGAATTTGACATCTTTTCGTAGAAGCTCATCCATTGGGAAGGTGATGTCTGGGTAGTGGCATATAAACTTCCTATAATAGCCAGTATGATCGAGTAGAATTATTATCCGTGTTTGATTCATGGGTGGTTTTAGATCAAGGATAATCTTAATATTAGCCATGTCGAACTTTACCCCATATTTACATACCACATGTCCTAGCAGGATTCCAATAGGTGTGGAAAATATGCATTTTCTGATGTTTAATGATAGTTGAATCTGTCTATAGTGTTCTAGCATAAGTCAAATCCATTGTATGTGATTTCCGAATAGACTATAGATTGTCCAGTCGTCGAATTGTAAATCCATGGTTTTGTAGATATAATCTTGGAATGCTTTGACCATTATTCTTTAAAAAACTGTTGGTGCATTCTTTAATCTGACTGACATTACTCTGTAGGAAAAAGATCCAAATTCCAACACAAATTTTGTTTTTTCCTGATCTTATTTTGCTATTGCCACCTGATTATTGTAACACACTCGACCCCTAAATACCCTTTCTAGGGATGGGGCATCAAAATTTTACTTACTCTAATCATCTCGAATCATCCATCCGAGGTCTTCATTCTCTTCTACTAGCTCATGGATTTTTAATGACTGTTACCGGGCTCTGATCCAACCTATGGTTTACAAGATATGGCCTCCTAAAGTTTTCCAAGATTATCAATCGGGGTCTTCTGTGTTTGGCGCTGAACGCCCCTTTTCTTATCGCACGCATAACTCCCGAAGTCCCAAAATCTCTCCACGTGGTCTTGACCATTCGGTGATCAATGTTCTACATTGAACTTTGACGTTCGACGTTCGACATTGAGGTTACTTTTTCAACGTTCGACATTGAGGTTACTTTTTCAACATTTGGCAATCGACGTTCAACGTTGGACATTCCTTCACTATACTACCCCCCCAAAAAAAATCCTTTGAACTCTCGAAGTAGGTCAAAGTTGAATTGACCATGGGGTAGATCCGACGATCACGAGTGATCCCAAATCTCCTTCAAATCGATGGATCTTGTTAATTCATGACTTCAGATCTTATCGACACACCACACCTCAAATCCCCCAAAGTGCCACGTCTCCAGACTAAAGAATCTAACGCCACGCATCCCCTACCTGTCAACGACTGAGATTTACTCCGTCGTTCACGACTTCGAGAGTCTTCACACTTTGAAGATTCTTGGCCAAGTTTCTTCGAAGTGTCGAGCCCCCGAACTATGAGATCTCCTACCACATGGACCAAACGGGTAATTTCCAGAGATGACACGTGGTAAGGAAGAGAGGACACATGTCCCCTTCAATGGGTGACACGTGTTACGTGTTAATGGACCTATAGGGTCTATGAAACACTCGAAATCTAGGTGACATGTGGCACATTGATCGTGGGTCCACTTCACTGTACATGATGTCATTGGGCCATGTCACTCCAAACTAATATCCTTTTAACATCCCTCAGATATCACGTTCGATATCCGGACATGTAGATCCATAGATCTATGACTCCCGTTACTTTGAGAATTTGACATTCGAGAGTTTTTCTATGCAAAATCCTCTTGACTCCCGGAGTTGGTTAGTGTTGGGCTGATCATAGTCTAAATCCGACGGTCAGGGTCTATCCACGTAGTCCCATAGATCTGTGTCTATCGTGGCTTTGGGACTTCGATCTTCGGCCCTTCGAGAGTTCCTCTTCCCTTTAACATAATGACTCAAAACTATCGAAGTGCCACTCTCCGAACTGTGGGATATGGCGACACATATCCCTCTCGATGGACGGTCCCGATTCGCTTCAGACTTTGGGACTTCGAAGGATCCATCTCCCTTACGACCAATACAAAAATATTTTGAACTCGCAAAGACTGAAGGAGTCGAGGAGTTAAACCCTACGCTCCTTCTCCAAATCCAACGACCGTGACATACCTTGGAACCTCCCGAACAGATCTCATCTGCTCGTCTTCCAAACAAAAGGATCTTCCCTTTCGAGACTTAAATATCACTATCCTTCCTAAGCTTCGTTAGTTCTTAAAGACTTAGGTGCTGGCACACGCTTTTCGCTCTTTCTCTTGAGCTTAACAGACTCCTTCTCCCAGAAGACTCAAAACGTCTGGGTGGGTTGACATGCATGCGAGAAACTATTCCCAAGGTGGACGAACTCACAATTCATCTGCTTAAACTTGAGCCACTATAGAGCTTGAGCATTTACGTGTACAAACCATGTAGTTCCTTACTTGCTTAAACACATGATCAATAAAAGATAAAGGGACATAGTCTAATCATCAAGCAAACATGCACATACCTAAAACATTTATAGGATATCCAACTTTAATTTATAGTTACAGTTCAAATATACATGATATGAGAATACTTATCTATTTCAGATTGTAGCCACCGAACTGACTGTGGGTGTGCGCCTTTTCACCCAACCATAGGCTCATAGGAATTCAGTCTTATCACTTTGGACACCCCCGTGCCAAGCCATGATATCACTAGGGAACTTTCGCAGTTTCTCAGGGATTCCTTCTTAGTCACGGTCTCTGCGAGGTTTATCAGATGCCTCCTCAGCATCAAGCTCACAGTCTCCTGCTCAGTTCACGCTCTTCTATAAGTTCTCGGAGATATTTTCCCTTGTTCTCTTCAGTAACCAGAACAAATTGTCAAGCTTTCAGTTCCTCTTCTCCGTTGGAGAGCCTCACACCATCTCTCTTCCCGTGTGTCTTCTTTCATCTCTATTTTTTGTATATATTTTCCCCAGGATGGGTCTCGACCTATCATATTCCTTCTATTAGAAGGAAACTCGGGTCAGCCTGGTCTTCCAAATCCTACGGTACTTTGGGCTAACATTCTTCAGTCAAACCATGCTTCCATTCATGGGGTTGGTTGAGTATTCAACCACCGGTCCTTCCTTCATTAATTGATTCCCCTCCTTGGGATCCGAAGGGTGTTTATCACTTCCAACAAGGGTAAATTCAGGGTTATTAGACATAATGAACCCTCTCTTATAGTTTTCCCATTCTTTCCTCTAGTGATATCATGGTCAATACTTCAAGGCTTCACCCCCATAGTCAATTATTGGTAATTCAAACAATAATACATTTACATTGTTCCCATGCCATCACATGGTGATCCTGATTAATGATTTATTACAAGCTGGGGGAAATCGGGGTATTACAATCCCCTCCCCCTTAAAAAGGAACACCGTCCTCCATATTCTTTCTCAGTAACACATGTCATGCCTTTTTCATTTAACTGCTTCAGAATTCTTGACCCTCTTTCTTGGTCATGTCCTTTTCAGACTCTTGGCCTTTGTCACCTGTCTTCAATAATCTTGGAGAACAAGCATATTAATCATATATTTCATGCACAAACATTTTATCGTTGTATAACATTCAAGAAAATTTAATAACTTATCACAATACTCATCTGTGCAGTTCATGGATTCGTATCCACATGGTTGTCTTATTTTTCTTGGCTCATTTTTTTTAATAGACATGCCCATTGTGTGCATGATCCCAATCAATAGTTTATAAGAATTATCAAAGTCTCCTCTTCCTTGCGATCACTCAACTTCTAGGCTTAGGCTTAGGCATCCGCTTCTCTGTTATACATTTCCTTGGGTGATCCATCTTTCCTTGCCAAGGTTTTCTTGCACAAGAATAATTTCAGAGACTTCATTGAGCCTTACAGATGGGGTGTCCCTTAGAATTGCTCAATCGAGGCATCCCTCTAGCTTGTTTTTCCACAACACAACATATTCTAGGTGATCATGGCTTACCACAGGGTTCTCATGTCTCAACAATAGCATCTTTCACGCTTTCCATCTTGACAACCTTCATCTCTCCTCCCTAGACATATATTTATCATCTCACCTGTATCGCGGGTATACAAAATTATGAGAAATTATCATCGATTTCAAATTCATAATTTTCTTGCAAATCTGTTACCCACAGATTTCCACAATCCCCAATTATTTTTAGATATGTTCCACACAAGAACCATATTTACAAGTATGGGACTTTCCTTCCCATAGTAGTTTAGCTCAATAGGAAATTGGTCTTCCTTATGGGCTTACAACACTGCCATATCCAAGACTATTTTCTTCCTGCAACTTCAACATTCCTCAGGCAAACAAATTGTTAGTTTTCATGCACATTTATATTTTCAAACGATGCATACTAACAGTCCAAGTCATTTTCATATATTCAAGGGTACAAAGAAAAAGGGAAATATTATTATTTATGTAAGCATCCTTTCAACATACTAAATTTTCCAAATACAATTCAAATATTAAATGCCTTTAACCAATGTGCCAATATTCATGGCCACCTTCATACCCAATGCACCCTTGCATTGATTTTCAAGATGCCACACTTGGTGACAAGCACTATACTACGGTGTGTTGGAGTTTAACCAACCTCTTCACCATATGGATGATTCCTTCTTGTTCACTCTTACAACAAGACTATGCTTCCCGCTACAGGTTGATCACGATCCAAAATAAATGCACATGAAACTAAATGTTTCTCTTGAATGCACCCAAGCATTCTTCCCTCATTAGTAACCAGGGTGCCGACACTCATGGCCACCCAATTTTCTCTTTTCTTTAACACCTATACAATGTAAGTAAAATATTGGAAAGTCCTCCTTCCTCAATGGAAACTCCATTGTCTTCCCTTTATGCAAACCTGCATTTCCTCAATGTATTCGATGCAATGTGCTAATTGTGAGAACCTTTATTCCCCATCTCCCTAGATTGGTCATTGTACCCATGGTATTCTTTACTCATGCATTTTCTTGTAAGTATTATAACTCATCTTTGGCTAGAATGGACTTCCTCTCTCTATTGTTCAGATTCTTCTTTCCCGAATCTTACCCTACTTGGGTAGAAATAACATATAATAGCCACTCACAATTATTTTCATATATTTAGGATAATGAAATATTTTCAGAAGGGATTCTTACAAAATTCCTTCATACCTTATGCCACATAGGTATGGACATTTTTATACTTGTTCTAGCTGCTAGCACCCTCTCTGATATTACCTCTTTAATGGTTCTTTATGGGGACTGTTAAAGCCCCTTTAACAATATTTTGACAACCACCTTCTCATAGTCATCCTTTGCTTGAGGTTGTCCATCGTTGGCAACTGTTTTTCTCAACAACTCCATTTTTCTTTCTACACATGTCATCCATCATAAATATGTTAGAAAAATAGGACCGCGGA
>ML831195.1:54791-67044 GCA_009831015.1 Picea engelmannii
ACTCGTTAAAATTGGATTTGAAAGATCATGAGTCTTAGTTAATCTCTTTTCTGACTTGCTATCAAAAATGGAAAAGATCACCGAGTGAACTTGTCTTTTTCACACTTGTAAATTGGATTTGAAAATACGTCTATTTGGCACAAGTTTACCCTTTTTTCACACCAAGTAGACTAAAAGATATAAAAAAAAGACATTTTTTGGTGTTAAATTGTGATTGCATCTCATGTCCTTGCTTGCAGTATTGAGCCTTTAGCCGGTTCTCTCTTTGCATTATAAACCATGGCCCAAGAAGTTTGCATCCTCAACCAAGCAGAGCCTTGTTTATATCCCTCACAATTTGACACCCTATACCCTGGAGGGAACATCACCCTGAGTGTCCATCTCTCGCCTGCATTTTCTTGCATTGAGCATAGGTACATTCCACTGCTGGAACTAGTTTTGCTTACTTGCGACACTCGTTCCCTCCTCTATATCATAGCATTCACTTGTTATGAAAAAAAAAAAAAAGACGGGTGGGAAGGGAGTACTATATTGTAATTGGCAGCAGTCATCTCGCCTTTGAATAGAGCACAAAGTTATTGAGTCCTTGTGTTATCATAATTTTGGGTTTATCATGGCCTTAGGAAGCTAATCTTGTTGCAAAATTTTCTCTACCAACTGGTTAATCTTCCAGTCACTATAGAGAACATTATAGATGCCTCCTGCATCTAGTTGTCACATCATTAAGTCTATGCTGCCGGAGTCCACCATAAGTCTCGTGCTCTTGTTCAAAGGAATTCCATCAACCTGTGTCGGCCACTCCTCAGAAATCTTGACTTTGCATGTTGGCCATACCCTGAGTTTGTCTCAGAATCACATGATACTTTGGTCTTATGATGCACCCTAACCCTACTTTCATCATTGGTAGATCACCTTGAACCCAACAATCGAAATTTCATCATGGGTCATTGTCTGGGTGGTTTCCCTTGTGTTCGACGACAAGACATATATTCACACTTTGGGATTCTTGAAGTGTCTTGGATGCCATTAGCTTTATTAGTGGTTTCCTCACCTTTGTCAGCAGTTTTCATCATTGGTTGCTATTCAAAGGCTCTTTTTCATGTATCGCTTGCATTTGGCACATGCGAAAGACACACAGAGTCATTGGTTCATGAACATGTTCTTCGTCCGATCTCCACCAAATCATGAAGCTCCTGCTTTGTTCCTTGTGCTGACTGATGAGAGATGCCTTAATTCTCTCCTTTCAGTGGGTCTCTTTCCATCGACTTCAGGTCATGTATTTTGGATACGAGACCTAGAGTTTTATGAGTACCTTGAGGCTTGCAGTCATTAGTGGCAGGCTCTCTCGCCATTGACATATGGGAACACATCAATGTCTCCTAATCAATGGATCTCTCAAGTGTTCGACACCAGCTCCTTTATTCACATTTGTAGAGATGTACTCGGTGCCTTGATACCTACTTTCATCATTGGTAGGTTGTCTCGCGTTTGTTAACAGTATACCTCAATGACCGGTAATCAAACGATGTCTCATCATGTTCGACCTCAACTCATTTATTCACATGATGTAGACTTGCACCATTAGCGGATTGTATTGAAGACTTGAAGACATCACTTTGTGGACACAACCTTCCTGAGTTGTTGCTTCCATTTCATTGGACCAATACCTATTTGACTTCAGCAATCATGGGAGATTAGATTGTACTCCATGGTATACACATATCTTCATATTGATTTTGAGATGGGATTCATTTGGCCTTGTTCATGACTATGAAAGCTATTGGCATATAACCGCATTTATACTTGCCTACTCTTGGCCATGAACACTTGTTGGTATATTTTCTACATGGATCTGCATTGTATTCTTGGCAACCATGTATGCAAAGTCAATAGATAATGTAATGAGCAATTGAGTTCATCCAACTGATTCTCTACCACTCCACTTCTGGGTTATTTATAATGTATTTTGGCCATCGCAGATACTCCTATGATCTCACACATTAGGGGGCATCTGTTATAGAAATATTTTCCTCACCATTTCTATCTTGCACAGAGGGCCTTTTTCCATTTCCCTATGCAGAATTATCACCCATTTTTTATAAATCCAAAGCCAAAATATATATTTTTCCACATATATGCTCCCTAACTACTTTGCAAGATGCGTATACGCTTGATGCTCCACTACAGCTCGCGTATATCAGGATTTGTGCCAGAAAATACAAAATGAGGTTGGGTTTCCATGTCATGACAGAAGATCTCTTATCTTTGGCCTTCCATATACTGGAAACATTCTAACTTGGCCCTTCAGTTGCATTCTAGACGCTATAACAGAAAAATTTCAAGCTATGGAAAAAGAGGAGAAAGTATTCAACATTGAGAGCAAATTTACTCTGGAGAAATTACTTCATATTGAGTCTGCATCCCTTTGTCCCTCAAGTCTGAACAAAGTGTTCAGCCCCCAAGCTCTTTCCTTATTGTCGAGAGGACCTCGTTACCTCTTTGTTATGAGATTTCCTTTGGTGGAGGATTGAAGTGGTGGAGACCCAGTTGGAAGGAACTTGGTTTCTTGGTTTTGAACCATGCCGACACAGAAGTCTATAATGTTGATACTTATGTTGATCAATTATTATTAGAAATACTCCTTTCCCATCCTATCGATATCTTGCAAATATATGATTATTATCCATGGGCATGTTTGTAATGTTTATTAATGGATTGTGTTATCTGATGTGCTAACTTATTTTATATATTGCCACTATATACTTGTATTGCTTGTTTTTTGAGAACTTCTTGCAGGTGTAAAGCTTTGGGTCAAAGTGCTCAATGGTGGAATGACATCAAATGATTGGATCAAGGTAGGCTTCTTCCTCGTATTGCACATTAGTTTATATAGCGCATGTTAGAATTGAGTTGATTTTTGCAGTCATACCTGTCTGTTGTGGTTTACCCTTGGCCATAGAGAGTTTTTCCCTTGTAACAACTCCAGAGTATCTTTAGGTCCTAATCAATCTTAACCATTACACCTAGAATTATTCCTTCTGTTCAACAACAGTCAAGGATGGAGGTCACTCTCCTCCTCCCACATGAATTATAGCACATTAGTTTCCTATCCACCAAGCAAGGGAATTTGTTGTGATTTCTCACTTAATCACTCTATGTTTCTACAACTCCATTTATCAGCTTGATTAGAAAAACCCTACCCATCAATTCCTGTACCTAGAAACAAAAAAATTGTTTCTTAGTTCCCTTCGAAACCCAAGAGTTGCACATGATTTCCCTTTTTGGAGAATGGTTACAAGACGCATGCTTTTGAACTCACTCTTGTCACTTCACTCCTACCTTCATTAAGGTTTCTCTCAATCTATAGGGTTCCTTTCTACTTGCTTACTGGATTATTCCAACAACATTTTTCGGTCAGTAAATTGGCCTTACCATTTCCATTAGTCCTTCATTAAAACAATAATTATTACTGCTACAGATCCTTTGAATCCATTCACATCCACATATTTATATTAGTGCCCAACAACATAATCCCACTCCTCTAGGATCAAATATCATTTCCCAAAGAAATGATAGGCTTCCTTTGCCACAAACTAGCATGATTCAATCTCGTTGGGTAAAATCCCAACTGAATTTTAATCTACATCCTTCAATGAAATTGTGTAGATAAATTCCATACGACAGTGGTACTCTCAGTAGACTCATATTAGCCTAGCCTTTTGACTATTCTCTGGCCTATCCAGACCTGTGTCTAAATCATGCTCTACTAGATAGGGTAGGGCAGTATGCCCTCTCCCTTAATGTTTTTCTAATAATATTTTCATGTGACTCGTGCATGAGCCCAAGCAAGCCAAGTGTTTTTTCCATGCTCTGATACCAATTTGTAACACACCTGACCCCTAAATACCCTTTCTAGGGATAGGGAATCAAAATTTTGCTTACTCTAATCATCTTGAATCATCCCTCTAAGGTATTCATCCTTTTCTATTGGCCTGTGGATTTCTAACGACTGTTATCAGTCTCTGATATGACCTTTGGTTTGCAAGATATGGCCTCCCGAAGTTGTCCAGGATTATCAATTGGGGTCTTCAACGTTCGACGTTGAACACCCCTTTTCTTACCACACGCATAACCCCTGAAGTCCCAAAATATCTCCATGTGGCCTTGACCATTCAATGATCAGCATTCGGTGTTCTACGTTGAACTTTGACATTCAATGTTGAGATTCCTTTTTCGGTGTTCGACAATCAACGTTTGATGTTGGATGTTCCTCCACTATACTACCCCCCCAAAATCCTCTGAACTCCCAAAGTAGGTCAAATCCGAATTGACCATGGGGTAGATCTGATGGTCACGAGTGGTCCCAAAGCTCCTTCAGATCAATGGCTCTTGTTAATTCATGACTTCAGAGCTTATCAACACACCACACCTCAAATCCCCTGGAGTACCAAGTCTCCAGACTAAAGGATCCGACGCCATGCATCCCCTACCTGTCAACGACTAAGATTTACTCCATTGTTTGCAAATTTTGGAGTCTTCACACTTTGAAGACCCTTGACCAAGTTACTCTAGAGTTTCAAGCCCCAAAAATACGATATCTCCTACCACGTGGACCAAACGGGTAATTTCCATAGAAGACACGTTGCAAGGAAGAGAGGAGACGTGGCTGCTTCAATGGGTGACACATGTCACATGTTAATGGACCTATAGGGTCTACTAATTACCTGAATCTAGGTGACACATGGCATGTTGATCGTGGGTCCATGTCACCCTAGATGATGTCACTAGGCCATGTCACTCCGACCTGATAGTCTTCTAACATCCCTCAGATGGCTCTTGTTACTTTGAGAATTTGACATTTGGGAGTTTTGTTATGAAAACTCCTCGTGACTCCTGAAGTTGGTCAGTGTTGGGATGACCATAGTCTAAATATGACGGTCAAGGTCTATCCACGTAGAACCACAGATCTACATTTGTCGTGGCTTCGTGACTTCGGTCTTCGGCCCTTCGAGATTTCATATTCTCGTTAACACAATGACTTGAAACTTTCGAAGTGCCACTCTTTGAACCATGGGATATGGAAACACGTATCCCTCCCGGTGGACGATACTGATTCTCTTTGAACTTCGGGACTTTGGAGGATCCATCTCCCTTACGATGAATACACAATTTCACTGAACTCACAAAGACCGAAGGAGTTGAGGATTTAATCCCTACGCTCCTTCTCCAAATCCAACGGTCATGACAGACCTTGGATCCTCCTGAATGGATCTTGTCCCCTCGTCTTCCAAATGAAAGGATCTTCCCTTTTGAGACTTAAATATCGCTATCCTTCCTGAGCTTCGTTGGTTTTGAAAGACTTAGGTGCTGGCACATGCTTTGTGCTTTTTATTCTGAGCTTAACAGGCTCCTTCTCCTAGGAGACTCAAAACATCTGGGAGGGTTGACATGCATACAGGAAACTATGCCCAAGGTCGACGAACTCACAGTTCATCTTCTTAAAGTTGAGCCACTACGAGGCTCAAGCATTTACGTGTATAAACCATATATTTCCTTACTTGATTAAACACATGATCAGGCAAAGCTAAAGGTACACAGTCTAATCATCAAGAAAACATGCACATACCTGAAACATTTATAGGATATCCAACTTTAATTTACATTTACAGTTCAAATATACAGGATATGAGAATACTTATCTATTTCAGATTGTATCCAATGAACTAATTGTGGGTGTGCACCTTTCCACAGAACCATAGGCTCATAGGCATTCACTCTTAACACTCTGTCCACCCCCATGCCAAGCCATGATATCACTAGGGAACTTTCGCAGTTTCTCATAGATTCCTTCTTAGTCACAGTCTATGCGAGGTTTATCAGATGCCTCCTCGGCATAAAGCTCGCAGTCTCCTACTCAGTTTGTGTTATTCTATAAGTTCTCAGAGATATTTTCCCTTGTTCTCTCCAGTAACCAAAACAACTTATCAAGCTTTCAGTTCCTCTTCTTTGCTGGAGACCCTCACGCCCTCTCTCTTCCCGTGTGTCTTCTCTCATTTCTATTTTCTATATATCTTTTCCCCAAGACGGGTCTCGACCTATCCTGCTCCTTCTGTCAGAAGGAAACTTGGGTCAACCTGGTCTGCTAGACCCTGTGGTACTTCAGGTTGAAATTATTCAGTCAAACCATGCTTCCATTCATGGGGGTGGTTGAGTATTCAACCACCAGTCCTTCCTTCATTAATTGATTCCTCTCCTTGGGATCCAGAAGGGGTTTATCATTTCCAGCAAGGGTAAATTTAGGGTCATTTGACATAATGAACCCTCTCTTATAATTTTACCGTTCTTTCCTCTAGTGATATCATGGCTGGTACTTCAAGGCTTCACCCCCATAGTCGGTTATTGGAAATTCAAAAAATAATACATTTACATTGTTCCCATGACATCGCATGGTGATCTTGATTAATGATTAATTACAAGCTGGGGGAAACAGGGGTATTATAATTATATCCTGAGAATATGTTAGTAAATGAATAAAATTTGCGACCAAAAACTTCATTCATGATTTCATCAACAAAATGGGTGGGGATTGGATCTGTCACAATCTGTTTTTTGAGTCCCCGAAAATCGACACAAATTCTTAATTTCTTTGTATCATGTTTCTTCGGTTGTACCACCATGGGACTTACCCATTCTACCTTGTCAATAGGATAAATAATTCATGCTTGTAGCATTCCTTCAATATCTTTTTGAACGATCAGTTTATACTTATGCGTTAACGTGTATAGTCATTTTTTGATTGGTTTTTCTCCTGGGATAAGTTCAATCTTCATTTCACCCATTCATCTACAAGTCCTTTCAAATCCTTCTTGTCATGTGAAAAAACATATTGATACTCTTTTAGTAGACTGACTATGTCGATTGTTTTCTTGTTAGACCAATAGTCACCTATTCGTACCATTTTTGGTCGACCATCATTTGATATGTCAAATTCCTTCGTTTTTATTTTTGCGTCCATCCATTATAGTGGTCTTGCTTCGTCAAGATGGTGTTCTCATTCTTCAATTTTTGTAAAGCTTTTTGGGAAGTTGGGTTGTTCTTGGTATTCTTTGTGTTCCACGGCTATACTTAATACCGATTTCACATGATTATGTAGTTCCATATGGTCTTTCTTCCACTGTAAGCTCTATCCTATCCATTTTATATTCTCCATCTCAATCCTACGTGCAGTCAATATTTCCTTGTTTTCTACCAACACAAAATTGCAAGTCGATGTTGATCCTCCATCGACCGACATATTTTATTTTTCTTTCTTTATAGATGGTGAAGGACTTTCTAGAAAGATTTATATTTGACTTGTTGCATCTTTCAAGTGTTCCTCTACTGGATTAAATTCGAAGTCTTTCACACAATTTCCTTTGATTTCTGCATAGTTTGAAGTATGGCCGCATGCTTCTTCAATATTATACCATTTGCTTGGTATCTTGTCTAATGTACTTGGAAACATACGAGACCATACCCTTTCATCGTTATATCCTATTCTTCTCCATTCACTTTCACAACGTTGAATATGTTTTGCTGGATCGTAGATGATTTTGAATG
This sequence comes from Picea engelmannii, assembly GCA_009831015.1. Lineage (NCBI taxonomy): Eukaryota > Viridiplantae > Streptophyta > Pinopsida > Pinales > Pinaceae > Picea > Picea engelmannii. Next base: position 62,391 of record ML831195.1, read on the forward strand.
TGGGAATATATGCATCTTAAATAATTTCATGTCGCCGAATATTTCAACGAAGTATGCCGACACAATCGTCCATGTTTGTAATCAGGGGGAATGTGTTTCCCACCATATTGTAGCCTGACCTGTGAAATTTTCCACAATACTATGTTTCCTTCCTTTCTCTCCTATGGATTTTTCTACCTCTTCAACATGGATCGAAGGGGTATGTAATTCATTGTATCGCAAGGGTTTGCTAATCTGATTGTCGGTCGGAATAAGAGTGGGATTTTTTCGGGTTATTTTTCATATAATTTTGGTACAACATGTATTGAGTAGCACATCTTAAGATGTTTCTTTGTAATGACTTTGATAGACCAACAATCTTCTACATGTGATTCGTAATTCTCTATTTTCTAGTTGTATAAGGCAGAGTCGGAATTATGTCCAACCGACATGGGGGATTCTCTCAAAATTTCTCCTTCTGTGGTCGATCCTATATAATATTTTTGTTCATTTTTTTATCTAATATAAACATCTAGATTCTTGATCCTCATCCCAAGAATCCATCCATGGTTTTCCTTCCTTTGGATCTAGGGGAATAATAATTTTTCTCCCACTTCCTTTCAATTTAATTCTATCTCTTTCCAGAGGAGATAGTTTCTTTCATTTGTCAACCCCATGGTTGACCGACAAGAGCTGCATACATTGGAATTACTTCGACAAGGTTGATCACCTCAAAGTCTACCAAAGTCGGTATTCCCAGAATTTGCGTGTTGACATTTCTCAGTATTACGATTGGTTCTATTAATCTCTGATCGGTTAACTTAAGATAATTCATCATGGGTGTTAGGTTGGATCGGACCATTTGTACCCATGTTTCCTGTGGTAAAATATTAACTTGAAAACCAAAATCAATGACCACTTGATTGGCCATCATTCGCTTGATCTCGAAGTCGACTCATGGATCATAATCTTTGCTGCTATAAGAGAGGTGATTTACTTCCTTGGTCAGTTTCTGGCCATGTTTGTATTCTTGCAGTATGTTGAGTAGGTCCAACAACCTACCTATCGATTTTTTTTCTTTGAGTACTTGCAAATTTTTTTGGTTCATTTCAAATTCTTGGATTTTATTAATCTTCTGTGGAATTTCTGAAGAATTTAAGAGCTTCTCTCATGATTTGATCTTCTTTATCTAGTTTTGGGAAATTGTTAGCCTTCTTTCTTTGGTAATTTTGTGGTGGAGTGTGGATTCTTGTCCTGCGCCCTACCTTGCAACAATATGTAAGTTTTTGAAATTCCTCACCTCTTCTTTGGACACTGCATGTAGTATATTTACAGTTTTTCTTGGTATAATTTTGTTGAGTACTATCGAGCAGTCTTATAAAGTGTGATATCCAATGCCACATATGTTGCAAAATTTTAGATCAATTCTATCTTTTATAGGAAAAATAGCACAGTCGTGATCATTTTTCCTGCAATTAAAACAATATGGGCGTCCATGACCTCGACCTCGAACACCAAATCCATGTCGACCTCCTTGACCTCGACCATAAACACCATAGTAATCATCTCTTCAACCATAGTTGTTTTCTTGTTTGATGGTTTCTGTGTGGTAGACTACTCGTATATTGTTCTGATATCTAGCGTTTAGATGGCATTATGAAGTTTAGTGATCAGAAGATTCACAGATGTGGAACCAATTTGTGTTTTTTAGATTGTGTGGACAATATTGTATACTATGATCAATTAGGAATTCACATATATTACAATATTTATGGTCTTGTACTCGGTGGACATATGTTGTTTGAGTGCACTCATTTAGGGGAAAACTATCCTTTGTGTGTCTATCCTCGGTGCATGTGGTCCACCATATTTCATTGCTTCGTATAGATAGATTTTTTATTGTGTGTTGCAAATGTTGTATTTTTTCCTCAAGTCTCTCTGTCAACAAGGAAGTCGATGGTCTCTCTTCGTCTGAATTGACTTGATGTGCCTTCTGTAGTGTGTCTTCGCATTTGGTTATCTTATATAAGCGTAGAAAAGATTAGATTCTTGGCATCAACCCAACTACATACCACTAGAATAACAAGTTCTGATCGATTGTCGTCGCAATTTGACTTAGGAGATATTTTAATCTCTTGTTGTATTCTCTTACCGACTCACCTGGTATTTGATTGATTTATTTTAACTTTTGATCTTCCAAATGTGTGATGTCTTGGATTTTAAAGAATGTTAAAAACTATTCTTTATTTGTTCTTTTGAATGAGTTTTCTTTTCGTTGTAGTTTATGAACCATGTTAAGGCGCGATGGCACATCGTAGCTCTAACTTGATCCATTTGCTTATCCTTGTTTTTAATATCATCTACATGAAAAAACATTTCACCTACGAACCAATGGAGTTTTGGGTCCTCCTCTCCTTCATAAATGGGGATGTGGTTGAATCCCATTTTGAATTTCTTGGTAGGAATGCTCGATTTTATTAGTGTTTGAGCTACTACTGCTTTCGACTGAGATGTCAAATCTCCTGGTCAGTTTTTTTTTTCGTCCAACAAGGGATGATACTCAAGGAATAGTTGTTTCTTCTTGAGTACAAAATATACATCCTCAGTTTGGGAACTTTGTGTTAAAGTTTTAGCCATTGTTAGATTAATTTTCAATCTACTAGATAACCATAGCATAGATAGGATCACTGAGAGAAACACAATCACAAGATACACAACATTTATCCTGGGAAACCCTCAAGGGAAAGAAAACCCAGCAAAACTTCTTTAATATAGATTCAATAACCAAGTATAGATCCAGAATAAATCTCTCTCTACGAGASACAAAMTACCATGATGCTAGACCAGAAAATAGCCAAGACAATAAACCAAACAMTAGAGAATATCCTCTCCCAAGCAATGTGYCTCTCTCTCTTCCTTCTTCTGGAAACTGCAACTTYCTTCAATACTTGCGCACTAGATGAGTGAGTTGAGTGAGAGAAAAAATGAGTGGTTCGCTTCCTTTATTTATACAAACTGGCAAGCATTGAAAGGAGGTGTCTTTTCATTGGTAAGGCTGACTTGTCTTTCTTGGTGGATAGAACCACTTTAATTTTCCTAGGGGTCGACTTCTTAATTTGCATATTATAATTAGGGTTTGACCAATCCACAAAAGGGGATTTGGTCAATTACAATTCCCGACATGATCAATCCATAAAAGGGGATTGATATAATCAATAATATATATTTTATCTTTTACTTTATCCACAAAAGGGGATAAGAATATTCTTTACAGTCACACAATATTTTAACACTCCCTCTTAACAAGAAGGATTTGACAGGTCACTGGATGTCATCATCAATTGAACAATATTATATGGGAAATATCATCAATTGGATAATCATCATCAACTGGACGACAACATCAACTAGATAACATCATCAAATGGGAAACATCATCAACTGGGAAATAACATCAACTGGATAACATGAGGCATCAATATAATTCACTTGGTCATTTGGCATCACGATCACTGACTGGTTCTCCATGAATCCATATTAAAGAAGTCTTGTTCTCTTTATCTTCTCACATAAGATACTCTTTATTTCTTTCATCTTCATGCAGAAGATACTCTTTCTTATATTCACGCAGAAGATATATTATCTTCACATAGAAGATATTCTATGAGTTTTTCCATTCCTTTTATGTTCTCTCTTCTCTTGTAGTCATCTATCTCACCCATCCATTGGGGAGGACTACTACCATAGATTCACCCCTAGTCATCCCACATGAACTAGAGAAGCTAATATGATAGCCTGGGCAAGAGTAGACTCCCTTTCCATAATCCACACAGGATCACGACACAAACCTCAAGAGCCAACTAAGCACTCCACATGGTCAAGGTTTGTGTTCTAGGCTACTCAATCCTTGGCTAGAGGAGAGTATCTGCCCACTACCCCTTGGAGAAACATACACATTCCTCTCTACGAGGGTGATCACACCCCTCTCTACGAGGGTATTCTAGCATGTCCATAGAGTATCCAAAACTCAACACTTGGATAGAGGCCAATCTTGGCAAATTTCTAATTCCCCTTTTCTACGAAGGTCTCTTCCTTCTCTATGAAAGTCTCTTCTCTTTCTCCTTCTCTATGAATGTCTACTTGTGGGATTTATCATTCCTTCTCTATGAAGGTCTCTTCTCTTTTCTACGAAGGTCTAGCTATGGGATCTGAAAAAATCTCTCTTGTGGTCCAAAATCTTTCCATAGTATAATACCATGCTACTCATTTGTTGGGCACCATCCATCTACTGGATAATTTTCATCTTGATAAACATATCTGGGCACCATCCATCTTCTTTCCTAACTGCACCAAATCACGATCCTCCATTTCAAACTCGGAGACATAGCTCCCTCTTGCACCAGACTAAGAGCTTCTAATCATCATCTTTGAAGTTTTCTTCTGTAATATCCTGGGTTCCCTCTTTATTTCAAACATTTATTTCTTTCTGACTTCATACTGGATCAACTTGCTCCCTCTGCATCTATAAGAATGGTATTGGAACAACCTGTAGTTACCTGCATCTCATCGACTATATTTGAGTATCCATCTTTCTCTTCATCTTGAACTTTTTTGTTCTACATCTTTAGGAGCCTCCTACTCCTATATAAATATTGGATATTGTCTGGTCTTTACT
>ML831195.1:68026-79821 GCA_009831015.1 Picea engelmannii
AAATTTATTGGATCTGAAAACTAAACTCACAAAAATATGCGATGGACTGAGGCGAGTATACTGGTATAGTCGGTTTCTGAAAAATTTCAATTTCTGACCCTTGAAACTGGACCAACGGATTTCTGGACTGGTGCTTCTGGTTTTCTGGTACTTCTGATTTTCTTGTTTTCTGGTACCGGTGAAAAATAGGGTTTTACTTTCCGGGAGTTATATCCAGTGAAAAGGTGTGCTAAATGTGTCAATGAGTTCCTTAGGCTAGGACACACTTTTCTAGATGATTTTTGGGATAAAATTCCTCTTTAATAAAAATCCCTAATTTTCTTGTACGACAACAATGATGTTTTTCTTTTCCTGTGAAAGATGATCTCTTCAGCTTAGCTCTGATTCCATGTTAAAGTTTAGGCTATTATTAGGTTACTTTTCGATCTACTAGATAACCATAGCATAGATAAGATCATTGAGAGAAACACAATCACAAGATACACAACATTTATCCTAGGAAACTCTAAAGGGGAAGAGAACCCAACAAAACTTCTTTAATATAGATTCAATAACCAAGTACAACTCTAGAATAAGTCTCTCTCTACGAGAGACAAACTACCATGATGCTAGACTAGAAAATAGCCAAGACAATAAACCAAACACTAGAGAATATCCTCTCCCAAGAAATGTGCCTCTCTCTCTTCCTTCTTTTGGCAACTGCATCTTCCTTCAATACTTTCACACTAGATGAGTGAGTTGAGTGAGTGAACACATGAGTGGATGACTTCCTTTATTTATACAAACTGGAAAGCACTGAAAGGAGGTGTCTCTTCACTGGTAGGGCCAACTTGTCTTTCTGGGTGTTTAGAACCACTTTAATTTTCCTGGGGGTTGACTTCTTAATTTGCATATTATAATTAGGGTTTTACCAATCTGCAAAAGGGGATTTGGTCAATTACAATGCCCGAAATAATCAATCCATAAAATGGGATTGATCTAATCAATAATATATATTTTATCTTTTACATTATCCACAAAAGGGGATAAGAATATTCTTTGCAGTTACACAATATTTTAACACTTTGATCTTTGTATTCGAGTAACCGTCATTCCAAAGGTTGCGTCACTTCCAGACTACAATTAATTTATTCTCTCAAGATTAGATGTGGAAGGGGGTTCGATTAGTGAGGTCATTGATTTGGATAATAATATTGTTGACTTCATTTCACGTTGGCTCAACAATCAATGCATCCTATAGGTTTCCCATGTCGTTCGTTTTGTACCATAATCTTGCATATTGGTCATCGATCTACAACCTTTGTTGGAGAAATTATCTTATCCTTGGATTGGTTTTCGGTGCGGGAGACATACATAAATCTGGTCCAGATTGTTCATAATCCATACTTTCTAGTTTTTCGACCGGTTGATGGATGTTCAATTGTGCGTTTCTACTTCTGCTGGGTGTCATTGCAGCTACTGTTGTTGCTAACATTGGTAGATATCTGTTTGACTCGGATTTCTCATGCGCTCTGACATGATGACTCTCCCCATACATCTTTCTATTTGAATTTTTTTTGTTCCACTGGTTATGAAGTTCTTCTCTTTTTTGTTGTCTTTTATCCCATTCTATTTTTTGGATATCCACAACTTTCTTATGGGATTGCTTCCATCTTGATGACATTTAGGCTTGGGAAACACTACTTCTTGTTTTATGGCATCTCACAATCTCAACCGACCTCCCATTTCTGACTCGACTTACTCTAAGTCGGGAGTGTTGGCCATATTTATTTCTTCAAGAAGTAATCCTAGGCTTCTCTTGTATCTTTGCACTTTGCGTCAAGAAATGATTCCCACTTTTCTTCTCTTTCTTAGAATTTTCTATCTGGTAACAATGTGCCTAATCTTGGTCAGTGTTCGACGATATCACCAACTCCATTGTTGAGTAGGAATTTATGAAGAAGTTTTGGAACCGTGCAGAAAAATCCATCATGAAATTCGGTGTAGAATTTCTCTTTTATTTTGTCCAGGAATGTCTGATCTTCAATGGTCTGTTCTGAAATATAATCTTCAATAATTCTTTCGAGCCAGTTGTGCAGGTTCATTATTCCTTCATTCGTCAAATTCCAGCCTAACTTCTCATCGGGTGTCAAATTACGCAACACCTAATTTCTTAATGTGCTGAAACAATGCTTCTGGGATAGCTTAAAGGAATATTTTGTGTGTTTCTAAAAAGAACCGTGACCTTGCTTCAGCTAGTGAGAGGTTATTCCTTCTTGCATAGTTTTTGATGCAGTTCTCAATTTTGCACTCCCACCACTCATGTATGTTTTGTAGAGTTAACATTTATGTACATTTCTACATGCCCAAGTTCAATAATACCAACAACATAACCAATGTTGTAATCTAGGAAAAAGTATGGAGTGTTACCAGTAGAACCTTACATAGTCATCATAGAGATACATGCATACACATAGACATATATATAGGCATACACAAGTAATGAGAGCCCAAAGAACAAGCCTTTTATTATATGTTAGAAAGTAGAACACAATTACATATAACCTCTCACATGAAGCTATCTGAGCCTTCATGTTCTTATCTATTTATACCTCTATCAAGTAGTTGTAACTACTTAACTTCCTAGGTCAGTTGGTTAATAGAGACTCTGACTGAATTCTACTTCTAACTACTTCGGTCGAGAGAGGTTATAATTCGACCGTCAGGTCTAGTCAACAAGGTCGACTAGCCCCTACAACAATTGTTGATGACTCATAGTCTACATCATCATCAGATTCCATACCACCTTTACCTTGATCATGCCAACGATCCTCATCCGACGAAGGGTCAGGATTCAATTGCTACACCAGATCAATGACTATGAATTGTTCCAATTCAAATAGAGGGATTAATCCCCCCCCCAACCAACAGTAAATATCTCTTCCTTCCATCAAATCGATGGTTTCCGATCTTCCTAATTTAGTTATGTCGTTTTATCATATTTATAGACTCATCCCAATCATTACAATTTTTGTGTATTTTGGGCTAAACTCACCAACGTTTCACCTGGCTCTCTTGGGAAAAAAATCAACTTTTAAAAGGTCTATAACCATCTTCAAAAATAATTCTCAAGAATCTCTCACTCTCACACAATTTCACAATTGTTCATTGAAGCCTAACAACTACATTACATGATGAGGAATCACCCTCTACAATTACATGGAGTTTGCATTAGATTTACAAAAGGTAATAAAAAAAGGACGAAACCCTAGAGGAGATTAAAAAACATAGAGAAAACCATTGATTTATATCCATTCTTGAACTCAAAGAGATGAAAATACTAAGAAAATATCATGCACACAAAAAATACTCTCTGGGCTAAGGATCAATGGCCTAGATTCACCCACAGGTAGATTAAGGGTTGTTGAGCACTATTTTTCAAGCGAGCATAACGTGGGCTTCAAGTTTCCAAAATAATCCCATGATACCTCGTTGGAAAGGTATTGAGTAGAGGAATGTAGTGGAAGAGGTATTTAGTCCATAAAAGTAACATAAAATCTTAGAAATCACAGAGAATAGAAGAGCATGAATTTTGGGGGGATGAAATGAATGTGCATACTTCAAACAACCATAATTGGGGCTACGGGCGACGAATCAAGCCCGATATAGCCCACTGGAAATATGGAAGAGAGAAGAAAAATACATGGTAAATATTAGTAGATTGAGAGTGAAAATCCTCAAAAAATATAGAACAGAGAGCAGTCTTGAATTTACTTAGAAAATGGGTTATGCATGTTCAAGCAATATATATCAAGCTATTAGAGTCAAAATCAAACTAGAAAGGGCAAAATTTGAGATAGAGGAGAAGAAGAAATGATTATTTTAATCAATAAGCTAAATCCATAAATGCCTAGAATGACTTGAGGAACAAAAGACAACACCTACAAGCCAAATTGATGATATTTTTTAATGGATATCATTTGTAAATTTCTTTAGGAAGAAAATAATCACTCACGAGTCTTTTCAGCTTATCTTTGTAATGATCACATGTTCTTTTTAAAAAATGCAAGAGGAATTCAAAATGTGAGATAAGAAACAGAAAGAAAAGGAAACTAACAATCACTAGAACTGATGAGTCTCTCTCTTGTCTTATAAAAGAGAACTCGCTAAATATTTTATGAACTTTTTCCCTTTGGGAATGATATACATTATTCTTACTTCTGAATGAATAAAGAGCAAGAGGAGTTTCAGAAATTTGTGGCTTTGATGAATGTATATGAGATTGTTCTTTGTGCATTTGTCTTCTTCCTGAGTAGCATGGAATTCTGTTGCATGAACTATTTCTTCACTCTGTTCTATATGCTCATGTTGTCACATGTTTCCTTATGAGTATAGAAATAATGTTATGAATGAATTGTACAACTAATTTTTTATGTATCTACAGCATTGTTGTTATCACTTATCATTATCATACATAAATTATTTTTGGTTCTGATGATATTATCTCTCATTGTACTCATTCTTTTAGTTTTTCTCTCATGATAGGTTAGAAGTAGTTAGGTTATATTAGTTTTCTTTTATTTAGAATAGTCTTAGGATTATTTATAACTCTTTTGGGGATAGTTCGTTGTCTTTCCCATTTTTCTTCTTTCAATTCTGAGAAAAAACCAGGCCCACATATTGGTCGGAAATTCTACACCAAACGAGAGTAGGTCTAATTGGGACCTGCCATCAGGCATTCTCCCTTACCTTCTTGAGAAGACATTTGGACCCGTCAATAGAAATGGCACTAGAAGAAGGGAAAGATGACAAGTTGATCCCGTGGAATCATTTTTATTAACTTGTTTTGATTTACTAATGACTCCATCCCATATCCCTTTATGGAGATGTTTTTTCTATTACTGTACCTCCCAAACCTCTTAGAAATATTTTACATTTCTTGTCGCAAATTAAATTTGACGGTGAGGGGGAAACCTCTGCATCTGAACATTCTTTTAAATTCTAGAAATTTGTTTCTTTTCAAAATATTACTGACAAAAATTTCATTTGCAAGATATTCACTTTCACCTTTGTAGGCCGGGTCAAGCGTTGGTGTGAGACTTTGCCCGTTGCCTCTATTCACAGATGGGAGCAGATTATGCTTCAATTTTGGCATGCTTTTAAGAATTATAATTACGATGATTTGTGTGCAGAGATATCAGATATTAGGAAGATCAAAGATGAATCTCTTGAAGATTTTGTTATCATACTTACTCATATTTTCTATAGATTTACTTTGGATGATATGCTCTCTACCAATGATTTAATTTCCTTCTTAGTTTCTCTTACTAATGAAACATTTGATCCAATGGATGAAGGATCTAAATCATGTTTTAATGTTTCTTTACATGATGATTTGGATTTACATGAGAATGTTGGAATGATAATGACTTAGATGGACTTCATATGTGTGGATTTTTATGGACTATGGGGGATATAGATCATAGAGATAATTATTTTTTCAGAAGATATCTATGTATCCTCCCACCACTCCATTCCCCCTTTTCTTCCTTGTAAAGAAAAATATACCTCTTATGTTGTAAATTCAAGTTCATATTTTTCAGTAGTTAACCAAGAGGAGTATTTTCTTGTTGATAATGGGACACTTAGAATCACACCAATGGTTATGCCATGTTATCATTATCCTATCTCATATTTTTCATCACAAGGAATGTAAGAGGTAGTTGTGGGGAAAGACATGAATGTTGATCATTTTGTTAAAGAAGAAAATTTGGACACTCATGAAATGGATTCTCCCTCACATGTGGATAATGTGGAATCAATTTCTATTGATTTGAATTGTTTTTCTATTATAAATTCTCCTAATATAATTGACATAGAGCAAGAATGCTTTTCTACTGCTGGTGGTTTATTTAGTGAAACTTATTTTTCTAAATGTTCTTGTGATGTGCTCCTCTCCTCTAACCATGAATACATTTTGGAAGATATTTTGGATTCTCGTATTGTGCAGGAGAAAGACAATAATAATGATATTTTCACTCAAGGAGAAGAAATTAACACAGAAGACTTACCACTTGTATCACATCAATCCACTTTTTTCTTCAAAGAGGAAGACCATGTTGAGTAAGAATGTGATTATGAAACCATGCCCACTATGGAGCCTATCGATTCACAATCATTCACTAATTTTCTTAAGGAGGAGGAACTACCATTCAAATAATCACTTGTTGAAAATGTTTCATGTTCAAGAGAAGTTTTTAATTCTCTTCATTCTTCCACTTACTATTATTTGTATCATGATCCCTTTAATGATTTTATTTTGCAGGAAGCCATGTAATGTCCCTGGACTCCCAAGCTAGGACACGTCACACAAATTCTCTCAACTCTAGGTCTGATACCTTAAGTAACGTCCCCAACTTACTACTAAACAACGTTACCTCAAGATATTAGTGCACAGTTAACATTAAACTTCACAAGACCACTTGAGGAAGTGCGCATAACCCAAACTGGTTCATGCCACACCACACTCATTCCTAATTAAACAGATTATAACAACGAAAGTACAAAAAAATAAAATTGTACACACCAACATGTTGATCACTCCAACATTGTTGTGTGTATAACCCACTCTGAACATGTGAACACTACTATGCACATAACCATATAGAGCATATGAATACCACAACGTACATAAATGTTATGATTGTTCTTATAGGTCTTTCTTTCCTAAGCGCGTTGACTACATTCCAATGCACACAACAAAACTAGTCACTTGTGCACACGGTCCACTTTCCTCGCGCACAGTACCCCTAGCCTCCCTCATGAAGCTCTTAACCATTTACCAAGACTATCTTAATAGAAGTTACTTATCAACTAACATACTCAGCATATACAATTAATATGCTAAATACTCACATAACACTTACAAAATAAACAACATTAATAGAATAACAACCATTATTCATATGGAACACTATGCAAGTAATAGATCATAACATATACAAATGAATAAGCACACAATAATAGACAAGAACATAATAAGACTTATATTTTATGAAAATTCACAAACCGTGTGCATGACTCAGAGGCTCCTCCTAGCCATAGATGTTGTTTCTCATAATATTTCAGCAACAAGTCACCCCCGAGCTGGGGCTTGAACTCCACCAGGGAAAAAGGACTTCTAGTGTCAAACTATGGTCTAACAATAAATGAAATTTATTAGTCCAAGGTGTCGGTTTTTGCAACTATTCTACAACTCCTCATTCCCACATGTCCCACCCCACGAAGTGTGCCCCTTATCTGCTCGACGATCCTTCGGCTACCCCACTTCCCTTTCAAGGCTTCAACAATAGGCCAGATCAGGATGTCTTAGAACACTACAACTAATTCCTAGTGCACCTGGGAATAATTACCAACCAATATCTCACCTGGATAGATTTCCCTTGGGCCTGAAAACGTACCTCTTGGAAAAACTATGGGCTTGACAACCCGCTTCTTCAAAAACCTACGGGCCTGACAGCCCGCTTCTTCAAAAACCAACGGGCCCAACAACCCACTTTTTCTACTGCAATTTATGATTACAACCTCTCAACTCCTTAAAAGATTCTTTGTGCAGATAAGGTAATAGCCAAATTTTTCATATAGTCCGACCCCCTTATGCTCGTGAGACCCTGAAAACACGAATAATCATCTGAATAATGGATAATGAAATAATGCCAACAATATATATTGGATGCCTTCAAATGGACACTTTTCACCTTTAGAATTTACTTTAACCACTTGGTGACTTGTTTCCCATCCCTCGGGAACTTAGGATAAATAATATATTCGTAACTTTACACTTTTCGAGAAATATTATAAAATATTCCCTAAGACTTAAGTCTCACTCCCTTTTCCCATTTTTCAGTGGAGTTGGCCCCCCATCTCTTTTCATTTGAGTCTGTCTATGAGCAACGATGAAATATTATATTAATAACCAAGATTACTTTTACATGGATAAGAACACTCGCCTATTTGTGTCCCGAATCACTAGCCCAATAGTCACAGATGCTCTCTGACCTCAATACATATCCACTCATATATATATATATATATATATATATATATATATATATATATATATATATATATATATATATATATCTATTATCTTTGTGCACACTTCTGGGTCATTACCGCACACTTACCCAAGTGCACACAACCTTGTGCAATGTGCGCACTTACCCGGGTGTGCAAAACACTAAAAAATGTGTGCACCCTGCCTCAGATAACAATTCTCCACGCACTACTCATGTATGTGCAACACCAAAACTTAGTGCCAACGACTCACCATCCTAAATGTACATTTTCATTTATAGTTGATACCGCGACTCACCAACCTATATGTATAATTACAAAGCGTTCGTATTAGGGACATTACATTCCCCTCCCCCTTATTTATGCACTATCCTTAGTGCATTATATACACTTATACATAGAAAACTTCAAAAAAATTCAAAAATATGAGGATACTTTGCTCACATAGTATTCTCGCTCTCCCAAGTTGCATCCTCAATACTATACCACGTCCATTGGACCTTTACCAACTCCATGAATCGATTTTGGAATTGCTTGAATTTTTTGGTCCAATATGAAATCGATCGCACTTGGAAATCGCCTTTTGGCTCCACCTGAATCACATTCTGAAAAATGACATGATTATCATCAGGTACATAATTCTTAAGAAATGACACATGGAAAACATTATGAATACAAAAGGATGCAAGAAATGCAAGCATACATGCGACATGACCAATCCTCTCTAGGATTTCAAATGGACCATAATACCATGCTGCTAAATTAGAACACTTTCCCAACTTCAAAGAATTGCGCCTCACTTTCACTTTCAAAACAATGTTATCGCCCACTTTAAACACATTGTGGGTCCTGCCTTTATCTTCACAATTTTTCTTCATGTCCTAGGAAACATTAGATTATGCCTGATCTTTACCATCTGGTCCTCCATTTCCTGGAGAAAATATGGCCCAACTACTACGCAGTATGTTGGGTTATCCGAACTCACTGGTGTACTGCACTTTCTACCATATAGTGCTTCAAATGGAATCATCTTCAAAGATGCTTGATATCCATTATTATAAGCAAACTCTACCAAATGTAAGTAGTCTTCCCATTTCTATGGATTATCCATCACATACACCCTCAACTTATCTTCTATTACTTGATTTACCCTCTATGTTTGTCCATCTGACTCAGGGTGATATGTTGTGCTAAATTTTATATTTATTTTAAATCCATTGAATAGATCTTTTCAAAATTTTGAGGTGAACTTGGAATCTCTGCCATATGCAATTGTCTTAGGAGAACCATGCAACCTAGCAACTTTGTGCATGAAAATATATGCAATGTTAGCTGCTTTGTGCGCTAACTTTACTAGAATAAAATTGACAACTTTAGTAAGCTTTTTCACCACCACCATAATAAAATCATGTTGCTTGGCAGTCCTATGCAACTTAGTTATAAAATTCATTGTTATAACTTCCCACTACTACTCGTGAATGGGAAAAGGTTGTAGAAAACCAGTTGGATGTTTGTACTTAGCCTTGAACTTCTGACATTTGAGACATCGAGCTATAAAATCAACAACTTCATTTTTCATTCCTGGCCAATAATATTGCTTCTTGACTGTGAAAATTGTCTTCTAGTAACCTGGATTTCCAACATAAGGAACCTTATGCATCTCTAAAAATATCAATCTTTTCAACTCCTGATCATTCGACACATAGACTTAACATATATACATGAGGATCTCATCCTCTCTTATCTCATAACCTTCCAAATTATTCTACAACATACCTTGTTGTAATTTCACCTTTATGTCCACATAGAGTTGATCTGATCTGGCAACTTCCAAAATTCTATTACACAAATATTTATGGTACATGATAATGGTTGTAGCATGCATCTTATGCATTCTCCTGTTGAGTGTGTCAACCACTCTGTTCTCTTTTCCATTGATATTCTTTATGTCGAAGTCATACACACTAAGGAAATCTAACCACCTGCTTTGTCTAGAATTTATACTTGGTTTACCAAAAAAATATTTCAAACCACAATGGTTTGTTCTCAACTCAAATATTTTACCCATGAGACAATGCCACCACATATTCAAAGCATGCACTATAGCTATCAATTATAAATCATGAGTATAATAGATCCTTTCATGATCTTTCAACTTTCTTGATTCGTAGCATACCACATGTCCATTCTAACTTAGGACTCCACCTAGTCCCTCCTTGCATGAATCCTTGTACACCACGAAGTCTGCATCTGGATCAACAATCCTCAAAATTGGTGCATTTGTCAACAAACTCTTCAAGTGTTGAAAACTCCTTGCACAATCTAAAGTCCACTCAAATCACACACATTTCTTCTACAGGGATGTGATTGGATGAACAATCTTTGCAAATCCTTCAATAAACCTTATGTAGTACCCTTCCAGTCCCATAAAAGATCTCACTTCTGCAACATTTCTTGGTGTTGGCCATTCCTCAATGGATTTTATCTTCACTAGGTCCACAACTATTCCTTCCTCTGAAATAATATGACCCAATTAATGAATCCTCCTTTGATCAAATGAACACTTGCTCAACTTTGCATAAAAATGATGCTCCCTCAATAACTGCAACATCATCTTCAAGTGTTGCTCATATTCTTCTTCGGATTTAGAGTAAATAAGGATATCATCCAGAAATGTGATTGTGAACTTATCCAAATAAATTCTGAAAACTTCATTCATTAAACACATGAAGACAAATGGTACATTCGACAACCCAAATGGCACCACTGTAAACTCGTAATGACCATACCTTTTTCTGAAGGCAGTCTTGTTGATGTCTTCCTCTTTTATTCTCACTTGGTGATATACATATTTGAGATAAATCTTTGAAAATATCCTTGCACCCCTTAGCTGATCAAACAAGTCATGTATCCTTGGAAAATGATACTTGTTCTTCATTGTTACCTTGTTCAACTGTCTGAAATCGATACAAAGTCTCAACGTACCATCCTTCGTCTTCACGAAAAAAACTGGTGCACCCCAAGGAGACACACTTGGGCGTATATACCCCTTCTTCATAAGCTCTTCAAGTTGCATTTGAAACTCCTTCAATTATGGCGTACTCATCCTATAAGGAGTCTTGGATAGAGGAGTTGCTCCTGACATCAGATTTACAGAGAATTAAATATATCTTTTCAAAGGCAATCCTGATATCTCTTTAAAGACATCCTCATACTCTTTCAGTACTGCACAGTATTAAATACTTGGCACTTTATCCTTAGGTGCCTCTTCCATGTGCATTGCAAATACTTGACATCATTTCATGTTGCTTTTCTTCAATTACAATGCTGAAATTTCTCTGATAGTCATAGCTCTTGGAATTCCTTGAAATGTTCTTAATTTCCCTTCCTCATCAAAGCAAGTAAACTCCTTATTATAACAATCTAGAACAACATGGTTCTCGTCTAACCAATCGATACCAATGACGCAATTGTACAATCCCAAAGGTATAATATTCAAATCATTTTTTTTGCAAAGTCCATTCATCTCCATTGGACATTCCTTGACCATCTCATTAATTTATTTTTTTTCCCCTATAGCTAACTGCACCGACAAAGGTTTTCTAAGCTTCTCAACAATTGTAATCTTTCCACCATTTTAGGATCTAGATAACTATGAATATATCCTGAGTCAATTAAAATAGCAATGGGTTGGCCATTAATCTTACCTTCCACCTAGATCACGTGCGACTGAAACTCAT
>ML831195.1:82816-99164 GCA_009831015.1 Picea engelmannii
GTGCTTCTGTTTCATATTCAATTTGGATTAGTAGAGAGTCTTCTTCTTCAAGTAGCCTTTTAGTTACTATTGTTGATGCTAGTGACTACCACCATTGTCTAGAGGATTTTTCTTATACCATGGTGGGTACTAGCCCATGTATATAATTCGATTTCACTAATCTATCTCAAGTTGATGGTTACTTGAAGTATGAGTCTAGAGAGGCTTTCCAAGATAGTGAGGCACTTCGGTCTACATCGATGGTTATGTCAGACCCTCATTCTTTTGGTTTGTCTTCAAGGATTAAAAACTTTAGCAACACAAATATTCTCTCACCAAGCACACTTTACACAAATTCTATGCATGATTCTCATTTGGTATGCTACTTTCCCTCGAACCCCCTCCATCAAATCTATGATAGTAATGGTATATTTTTATGATAGGATTGAAGCATGGTTGGAGGAATCATATTCATCTAACATTCTCATGAATTTTTAATATAGTGGATATAGTTTATCATGAGTTAATTTTTCCTATCTTTAGTCGATTCTTATTCCAAGCTCCGTTACTAATCTTTTGTCATGAACATATGTGTGTAGGCTTTGGATTACAAGGATGGCTACATTGGAATTATGACTTTACGTAACTAATTTTTTAACCATTTGTAGCATAGGATAGGAGTAGGATAGAATAGGCTAAGTGTGTTTTCTTTGCATGTAGTATTAACTTTTCTTCTTAGTGTTTTAATTAAATTTATGATTCCCTTTTCTTCCTATTATTGTTGGTTGAACAATAAATGAGTTTCTTGGTAGAGGTGAAAATAAATAGAATGATTACATGTCGATTTTCCTTGAATGGATTTTTGGGTCTAAATTTAATTTTGATTTGGGGGGAATTTACTTCATCTCATTATCAAATTTTTCTGTGTGCTGGGTAATTTTCGGATCACTGATTTTATGCATGATCATCACGTCAAATCATTTTCAAACATTGGGGCATTTTGCATGTGGGATATTTTAAAAGAATAATATTCCATCCCTCTTGTGGAGAGATTCAACACTCATAATGGTTCCATAACCATATCTATGAATATGACTTGAAGACTTTCCTTGATTGGATTTCTTTAGAAGTGTTGATCTTGTTGGCCCATACATGTTGGATTCAAATTTTGAGTATTAGAGTTATGCCCATCTGAAATATAAACCACTCCAACCCCTTGCAATCTCTTTAGACAATTATTTTATCATGGTTTTGGATTTATCTAAATGGTTTCTTGCACATTGAATATTTTTCTTTGGTCACTTTCAGCCAACATAATTTTCTATATAAAATTTTCTTAGCATAGTGAGCTTAGCTGATTTTTATTTCTCCTTAATTATTTTATTTCGGTACTATTAATTTAATTTATGGGCATGGGATGCATATTTATTATGCTCTAGTCAATTGATTTTTCAATTAGGAATTTATATTTTATCTTGCATTCTTTCTTCACCCAAGTTTCCTCTAATACATATCAACAAGAGATATTCTTTTACACTATCTAGAAACATGTTTTGAAATTCTAGACAACATGTTCATTTAATTTATTTTTTTGATATTTGTTTTCACAAAATTACTTGGGAACCAATTCTTCTATTCCCCAACTCATTGGTTGACTAAAGACTCAATCCTAGAACTATCAATCATGAGAATTTCAGATCTGACATTTTCTTCCAGAGTACCTTCCATCCTTCAGATTTGCTAATCTTGAGTCGCTCAATTTGGTCACATTCTTGGATGATATGATTTTTATCATGGCTTAATAATGTGTCACTTACATCATCATGTTGAAATCGGCCAAATCCTTGGAGTCATAAATAACTTGATGAAAAATCTCCATGCAACTTCTAAGATTCTAAATTTCAAGTTCTCAACATTTGTTTTGATCTTGGCCATGATAATAAACTTCAAGATATGAATTTATTGTGGGTTGTAACTCATCAATGTATTGGGCCCCACACTCTTCAACATCCCTTGAATCAAAACTCAGTTTATTCATAACTTGGGAAGATAAGCATGCTTGATTCATAACTAGAATATCTTTATTTGATCCCTCTTACTCATGAGCTTGTTGATTTTGTTTTCTGGATTATATGTCTCATTATTTTGAACAAAAAGACTACCTAGTGGAGAGACAAGCTATAAACTCTTCTTTTTCATTTATTTTTATTCATATTCTATGTCATATGTATAATCAAGGAAGTGAAAATTAAGGTTTCTCTACTTGGAACACTCTTGGGAGCTTTAGGATGTCAGTTTCATGGACTTACCCATCATGTCAATATTATCACCTATTAGAAATATGTTCTTAATCACTTCATTCAATTTTGATTTATAATTATCTATTTCATTTATGATGGGGGAATCAATCCATCTAGGCTGAGATTTGAGATTATTTTCACCTTAATAAAATGTCTTAATTTCTATGATTTCCATAATGTTTTCCTCTTTCCTCTCACAAGGTTGAAGATGATCATACGAATGTTTCACATCATTACCATTAATCAGAAGAGGGAATAAATTCCTTAGATTGCAAGGGTGATGATTTTGAATCATATTTTTATTCATCTTGTAAGAATGAAAAAGGTTGTTTATGGACATGTATCTTTAGAGCAGGGATAGAACTGAGGTCTATTGGTACAATTGTATGCATAATATATTACCAAACATAAATTATTGACCAGGATTCATAATCAATAGAGTTGTTACACTATATGTTCCGACAACAGGTCGTTCATCTACGTCCGATGGGTATATCATAAAGAAAAAACATTCGAAACTCAATACTCTGCCTTTCACTTAGTTTTAAAAATTAGAAAGAAAAATTGATCAACAAATGTATAATTCATAATTGTTGTTCAGGGGATGGATCTTCTCATTATAGGCTCATGAAATATAGAGATGGGCTATGATTCTATCTCCTGGAACAACCACACAATCAATTATTAACATTCTGGAAACCTAATTGAGCTAAAAGAACTACCAGGTAGGGTGTAAACACTCCATTATAAGCACATGTAGGTGAGAGATGGAACCTAGTATCACTCCTGTAATAAATCACTTCAAACTTGTAAGAAATTCTTATCTAATTTTGCACACTCTTCAAAATCAATTGATGCATCACAAAAGGAAATTCAATACAATCTTACAATCTTGCAATTCTAAAAAACTACTTCGTTTCTACACAGGGAGCATAAATATTATCGACAATTTCCATTTGTTGGTTCATGTAATACGAAATATGGACTCTTGATTTGATCATGTATTAACACACTTAAGACTTCTAAATAAATTCTGAAAGAAATCGCAACAGTGTAATTAAATTCACAACTCATTCATAAATGTCTAGCAATCACAATACAATATCAACACTATGTAAATTTGAATTAAAACTTAACAAAAATATTGAATTAATAGATGCAGGAACAGGTACCGGATAAATAACAAACATTTGCATGAATGAAAAACTACATTAATAATTTACAACAGACTTACCAAGTTGGATCAGTGGACCCTTGCCGATACCAACAAGGAAGCTGTTAAAACTCACAAAATATCATAGTCTAAAGAATGCATAAAATCATCGAACCTGAATTTGTATTAACCTTCAGCCAACAAGTAGCAATTTACAAAAAAATCCATATTTTTTAAGATGAAATACAAAACCATAACATTATATGAAAATTCTCCCCTCGAGCATCTACATATTTGCTTCTTAAAGAAGATCAATCGTTACAACCAAAGTCTGAATATAATATCAAATGTTTGCAAAAATATTACAATTGGTTATAAAATCATATCTCATGGAAAGAGATTCATCCTCATGGCATGAAGTGCATGAGTGATGAAACGTATCATAGTCTATTGTGGTATTCAAACGAACCAAAGATGCTTCCATACAACAAGTTTATTGGAGCCATCGTTGGTGTGCTTGTTCAAAACATCAATCATGTAGAAGCAGATCGAGTACCAGACTAACACAGTAAAATATATTGGTATCGGATCAACATAGAGTTGGGTACCAGAATAGAGGGAGTACCGGACCAACACAGTTGCAATAATAGATGAATTACAAGAATAAGAGGAGTACCAGACCAACAAAGTTGCAATATTGTAGTACCAGAATAGGCAGAGTATCGGACGAGCCCCGAGGATGAGTATTGAATGAGATAAATCCTTGTCATGAAAGATTCTTAAATTAATCAAAGTAATTTAGAAGAATAAACAACAATCATTTAAGCCCAATTTAATTAAGAAATCAAACAAATTATGCTTTCAATGTGAGTTGCCTCATATATACACAATAATTGTTAAATGACATGTTTGTTGAGGAAATAGAAACATAGTGCATATGTATGAGGAAAAATTGGTAAGGATATGGGACAAGATAAGGGAATTGGAGGTGACAAAAATGAGGCTCAAAATTTCCCCCATGCCTTATCCATTGCATGTCCTCATGCAACAATGATCTTCAAAATTTCAAAATTGATGGTACTACTCACTCGATCAAGCATTCCCCGACGTTCCACCCTTCTTCAGCTCCTTAAGTTCTATTTTAAGTAACCTTCTATACAATATAAACTTCCTGGCCTATGATTCACACTTCTTACCCATGGAAAAGTAGTTATGATGGCGAAGTGGAGTCATTAGTAATAGATTAGATCTATTAGTTATTTGACGTTAAGTCTTATCCAAAATGTTTTGGATCATAATTAGGAGAAAGGGTTGGATGTGACTCTAATATGATTATAGGATAGCGGCCAACAGTTTTCATAACGACTTTGACTAATAGGCCCCCTGGCTAGATTACCTTTAAAATAAAAGTGATATAAGCATAGTTTAGATCTCATTTGAAGAGAGGAACACATAAAAGAATACATCCCAAGATGATTAAATTGTTTCTTATCCAAGTTTTTAGAGATGAAGCTCTTCTTTCTTAGGTAAGGTGAATTACATATATTGAGGGTCCCACTTTCATGCAAACATATTTAAAGATAGAACCTTAAAGTGGATACTTGAAGGTTCTTAGGAACGTCATCCGAGAGATATAAAGGTCATCTCCTAGCCTTGATTTGATAATGATTTATTCATAATGAGACCCAAGGGTTTTTGTTCAATTTTAGGTGTGCCACTTTATGTTTTTCAACTCCCTTTACCCGACATAGCCCCGCTGCCAGCATGCCTATTCAGTACCCCGACGGGTTTACCTTAGTACCATACAAGCATGACTCCATTGCTAGCGGGCCTGTTCAGTACCTCGATGGGTTTACTTGTACTTCATGATACTTCATTTTTATTATATTACTCAAAATATTTAGAATGATGTATACTTTTCATTGTCAGCTTTAGAGTATAAGGAATGCAGGTGGTACGAGAGTGTTTTAGAGTTATTAGGCACATAATTAATTGCTTGCAATTATCCCAAGGGTGACATCATCCACATTAGAATTAAATCTCAGCTATTCAATGTATAATGAAACATTCGGATAATGACTAATAGGTCCCTCTAGTTAATTCTATTAGGGTTCTCATGAAAGTTCATTGAGGTTTTGAAAGGGTGGTCCACCACATGATGTTTTCATCAATAACTCCCAAGATAAACTTGTAAAGATAAACTTGGATAAGAACTTGTTGAATCAACTAGGTTAGTATTAGACATAATGGTGCCACCAGTTTTCAATGGATATTTCAATTATTAATCACTTTTTTTGTAATAATGAGGTAATAAGACAGGCACACCCATTATCATATAGAGATAAATGTGAAAATATCTTCTTAAAAGATAGAAAGGATGATTCACTTAGGGGTGAGTTTAAAAATGTAGGAGGAAGATGTATATGAGAGTAAAGAACAATTCAACACAAGACTTAAATGATCCTTGATATAAAGAACATGAAAATATTGGCCCATACCTCCAGTTACCTAAAGTGAAAACAATGTTAAGAACATGACAAATATCATATCACCTTGGCATCGGTACCAGATTTGTAACTTGTATCAAAATATGTTTATGCAGTACCGGAATAGATAGTACTGGAAGAAGACAGTACCAGAACATAATAGTATCAGAACATGATTCTGCAGTACCGAAACATAACAGTACTGGAACATGACAGTACTGGAATTATGGAAATGACTATCAACTTCCAACATTGAACATGTTGATTTGGACTTGCCGAGAGAAGCTGGAAATAATATGAAGGTCCCAACAACCACTCCCTCGTGCCTAAGGTTTTGCATTCCCTCATGCACACAATGTGAGACGCCAAAAAACATAAGGAGGGTTGTTGAGAGGGCTGCAAACAACTGCTAAAAACAAACCAATAGAACTAATTAGAAATAGATTTTTTATTCAAAAAATAGAAAATTCGGGGAAAACGTCAAAATTTGAACAATGCATACATTATTCATGATTTATTTAACCAAAAAATATTAGCTATGAATAAAATAGTCTGGAATTAATTTTCAGTTTCAATTTCTATTAAAAATATCACTTAATCGATCATCCTTGTGAAATAATGGTCTTAAAATAGATAGGTAATGATAAAGCACAAATGCATTTTTTTCACAACTTAAGGAAAAAGAATAAATTTGAGGAAATAGGTCATAAAGTACTCCCTTAAGTGTTATCTTCCATTGAAAATGATGCATTCTCTGCTTTTGAAAATACCCTTCCAGTATTATGTGTGCATTCATAGGATGAAGAGCTTACCTTCTCATAAAATTCCAAACAAAATTATCATAACTTTTAGAAAGAAATATACTAGAGGAACAAAATATCTTAAACTGATTGCTTTGTTAAATTTTAACATTCTCATTTATGAAAATTATGAAAGATAGGTTGCATTGCACTTATATGCAACATTTATTTATTTATTTACCATCCTAATTCAGTTGATCAAAATAAAATGTCCTTCAAGTATAGGAATACTTCCATTGAATCCATGTGTGTAACAAGGTTAGAAATATATTCATACTCGGGTTTAAAAGATAAATTTTAATGCATACCGGAGTATGAAGGACCAACTACTTTGATGACGAGATCACAAAATAATGAAAATTAAAAGAGTAATGTGACCTAACAACTAATTGGAACCATCTTTCAATAGGATCAAAATATTCTCGTTTCCCTTCTTTGTTTAGGTCACACAACATGTCCTCCTTTTCCATGCTATGCAGAGTATCTTCTTCAAGATGATTGGTCTTTGGAGTACATATAGGATCTGTTGAGAGGCATGCTAAGAAATCCTCAATATCAGGTTCCAATGGTTTCTCTCCATTGAATTCTATCCATGATTCTTTAGTCTCCTCAACAAATTAACAAGAGGAATCCAAAGGGAATTCTAAATCTTCTTATGGAGAGACAAATAAATTATTTACTGTTGTCAAGATATGCTCTTCTTAAGAGGCAGATATCCCAGCTGCTGCTAGAATGTGAGAAATTTCTTGGAGGAACATTCTTCAAGCTCTTGATCATCCGTGAATTACTCTAGTTGGTTGATGATCCCTATCTCACAAAACAAATTAGTACTCGAGGGTTCTTACAACACCCCAAAAATGATTTATCATCAAAGATTTGGATTTTAAAACTAAGAAATTAAAAATATTTGCAAAAACAAAACACACCAAACTTGAATTCCTTGTGTTACTGGGAACCTGTTGTCACCAAGTTATCGGTTCGCACAAGTTATCTCATTATAAATAAAACTAAATTTTCATAAATAAAAACACACTTTTGCAAAAAAATAAGGAAACACACACTTGCATTAAAAGAAAAAAACTTATGCATAAAAGGGTGAGGACAACCTAACTTTGGAGCAACCCAACTAAAGTGGATGCATGGGCTATTTCCTCACATCTTAACGTCTTCTCTCTTCCCTTAGGTCGTCCATAAAACCAATCCAAAACCATTAAATCAATCTAATTCAAATACTACCTATTACCGTTTACAACTCCCCGACAACGACGCCAAAATGTTCGTGCAATTATATGCATAATATATTACCAAACATAAATTATCGACCTCGATTCATAATCAACCAAGATTTTACACTATATTTGTCAGAAACAGGTGGTTTATCTACGTCCGATGAGTATATCATAAAGAAGAAACATTCAAAACTCAATACTCTGCCTTTCACACAGTTTTAAAAATTAGAAAGAAAAACTGATCAACAAATGTATAATTCATAATTCTTGTTCAGGGGATGGATCTTCTCATTATAGGCTCATGAAAGATAGATATGGGATATGATTCTATCTCCTGGAACAACCACACAATCAATTATGAACATTATGGAAACCTAATTGAGCTAAAAGAACTACCAGGCAGGGTGTAAACACTCCATTATAAGCGCATGTAGGTAAGAGATGGAACCTAGTCTCACTCCTGTAATAACTCACTTCAAACTTGCAAGAAATTCTTATATAATTTTTCACACTCTTCAAAATCAATTGATGCATCACAAAAGGAAATTCAATACAATCTTACAACCTTGCAATTCTAGAAAACTACTTCGTTTCTACACATGGAGCATAAATCTTATCGAGACTTTCCATTTGTTGGTTCATGTAATACGAAAGATGGACTCTCAATTCGCTCTTGTATTAACACACTTAATACTTCTAAATAAATTCCAAAATAAATCACAGCAGTGTAATTAAATTCACAACTCATTCATGAATGTCTAGCAATCACAATACAATATCAACACTATGTAAACTTGAATTAAAACTTAACAAAAATATCGAATTAATAGATGCAAGAACAGGTACCGGATAAATAACAAACATGTGCATGAATGAAAAACTACATTAATAATTTACAACAAACTTACCAAGTTGGATTGGTGGGCCCTTTCTGATACCAACAAGGAAGCTGTTAAAACTCACAAAATATCAGAGTCTAAAGAATGCATAAAATCATTGAACCTGAATTTGTATTAACCTTCAGCCAACAAGTAACAGTTTACAAGAAATCCATATTTTTTAAGATGAAATACGACAACATAACATTATATGAAAATTCTCCCCTCGAGCATCTACATAGTTTCTTCTTAAAGAAGATCATTCATTACAACCAAAATCTGAAGATAATATCAAATGTTTGCAAAAATATTACAATTGGTTATCAAATCATATCTCATGGAAAGAGCTTCATCCTCATGACATGAAGTGCATGAGTGATGAAGCATATCATAGTCTATCGCGGTCTTCAAATGAACCAAATATGCTTCCAGCCAACAAGCTTATTAGATCCATCGCCAGTTTTCTCATTCAAAACATCAATCCTGTAGAAGCGGATCCAGTATTGGACTAACACAGTAAAATATATTGGTACCAGATCAACACAGAGTTGGGTACTGGAATAGACAGAGTACCGGAATAGGCAAAGTACCGGACCAACATAGTTGCAATAATAGACAGATTACTAGAATAGGTGAAGTACCATACCAACACAGTTGCAATATTGTAGTACCGGAATACGCGGAGTATCGGACGAGCCTCGAGGATGAATATCGGATGAGATAAAGCCTTGTCATGAAAGATGTTTAAATTAATCAAAGTAATTTAGAAGCACAAACAACAATCATTTAATCCCAATTTAATTAAGAAATCAAACAAATTATGCTTTCAACGTGAGTTACCTCATATATACACAATAATTGCTAAATGACATGTTTGTTGAGGAAATAGAAACATAGTGCATATGTATGAGGCAAAATTGGTTAGGATATGGGACAATATAAGGCAATTGGAGGTGACAAAAATGAGGCTCACCATGGTCTTATGGTTTTTTTCATTTAACATGATTGATTCTTGATTCTGATTGTAGGATAAAATCCCCTTTCCTTTCCCCGTCCAACCACCCTGAAATATAAATGTAGACCAATATGTCACTACCTCTATCACCGATAACATGTTGCTTTTGTTGTTTCTCATACTTTTGTCATTGCTACTGATTTCGATGTCTCATCAATACTGCAACCCCACATACCTCATACCAAGATCCACAAGGGAGTTCTCCAAACTAAATTCTTATGAATCACTAAGACATATATGTGCATGATTTCTTCAGAATACACACCCTAACATACATAGGAAGACATACCTTCAACCTATACCTAACCTGGGAAGACATACCTTCAACCTGTACCTAACCTGGTGGATTAGATCTATGATCTTCTGGTAGTCTTCTTCATAGATTTGTGACTTGTACACTTGATGCTTGCAGATGCTCGTGCTTTTCCCTTCTGCAACTCAGGATTACCTTAGAGACATTGTTGCAGTAACTTTTCTTTCGTACACTTGGATCTTGTAAGCGTCTCCCTTCGTTGAACTTCCCTTCCTTCGTCTCACTACCTCATATATTCCAATCTATATTCACACCCAAAATATTCAATTGGATCTTCTCTATATATATGTGTTTCCAATGAGGATCTCATTAAAAAATATAGGGATTTCCGACAATCATAACTTTTGACTCGGTTATCCAATTGGGATGAAATTTTACAGGGAGTTGGGTCTCAAATATTTCATTGTTTTTTCGATATGATCTATCAAATCAGAATTTGTTTCAACAATTTTCGGAAGCCAAATTCCTTCACATGATGCCTCAATTTGAGTTTTAGTGTTTTTTTTTTTTTAATTATTAATTATCAGTTATCTCTTCGTTTATGTATGTAATCAGAAAAGCGAGTTGATGAATAATGTTACTCTAGTTATCCCTTAGTTATTGGTTGGTTTTAGATTCATCCGAGAATTTTCTAAAATTAGGTTTTTTTTCGAGAATTTACCTTTTCCCTAATTTAGGGTCAACTCACAATGTCTTGTTAGACATGAAACTGACATGAAACGTGTTAACTTCATGTTCAAGGGTTCACATCAATGAAAACCAATATTTCAACAATTCAATGACAACCAATCTTTCAAAAACTAATATTTCACATTTGTAATATGGAATTGCCATGTTATCTTAATATATTTTGCAGATTTTGAAGTTCTTGATGATTATATGTGGTTGTGGGGTTTGATGTTCTATTGCATGTCTTGAATGAGTTTGTTGTTGATGATTTTTCTAAATGACTAATTCAAATTCTGCATCCTCTTGCCTAGATGTTGTGCTTAATGTCTTCATTTGTATGCTTTCACATGTTGATCCTACTCTTCTGTTTCAAACTCTAAAACTTGAATCACAAGATCACTAATCCTTCCTTTGAGTTTAAGACTTGGCACATGCATTTTTCAGGACACTCATCTAAAACCACCATGATTATTTTTGAACAAACCCAACGCTCATTTTTAAGTTTGCTTGAAGAAAGGGAATATAATGTTTGTGGCATATTGGAAAATCTCCTTTTAATTGCTTGAATGATCTCCTCTTTTTTTTTTGCAAGAGCATGTTCACAGGGCCACTTCATTAAAGTGACTGCTCCAACCTTGAGATGCATATGGGTGAATCTATTGATATTTTTTCTTTTTCCTAGACCCATTTCTATCCATATCTTGTGTGTAAGTTGAATCCAACCACCTACATTATGGAATAAACCTTTTATTTCCCAAGCCTCATATGGATTTCCCCTGTTTCTCATCATTGCGGTAATGAGACCAAAGACTTGATCCTTTCCCAGATCTTTTATCCTTACCCAGATATCCCTCATCAGGAAGTGAGTTACCTTGGATGAAAGTTTCCCTGAGGTCTGAAGCTCCAAAGGCTATCATATCCACCTTTCCTACATACCTTTCCTTGAGTCTCTTCAGATTGATATCTATCAGGTTCTTGTTTCATACCTTCCAACCTCCCATAGGATGGTGGAGTGTCAAAAATCTCCCTTTCTTTTCTTTCATTCTTTTCTCTAACCAAATCTCATAGTTGGAATATTCTCCTCGATAGATTTCTATTGGCACAAGGGCAGACCCAGGGTTCAATGCTACAATAGTGCACCAACAAAACCCTAACTACCAACCCTTTCAGAAACACCTACGAAGCGGATGAAATCTCACCCGTGGTAGAGGCAGGGGTGGTTGTAGGACTCAAGTGTCTGCAACCTTAGCTGGGACACGGATCTGTGATTATAATACTTAACAGAGCACTTTAGCATCAAAAGTTCATCAATATTCAACCAATAACTATTGTGCAGATAGAACAGAGCATCACATCATTCACTTAGATCTAATGTATTTAAGCACTTTATCATAGACAAGCAGGTTGCATCTAGCAGATCAAGCACTAAGAACCTTCATATAGGTCAGATCTAATATTCGTACACATCATTAGCACAAAGCATCAACAACTTTATCTATCTCTATCAAAGCACTTAGCAAGAGAATTTATAAACACATCAAGAAAATCACAAAGTGAAACAACACAGTGTTTATGTGGTTCATGCCCACCCTGGGGTTACGTCCACCAACTCTTCTTCTTTATTGTCTTCAGTCAATCGGTTACAAGCACAGAGCCTCAAAAACCCTACTTCACCTAGGACAAGAGATCTGCGCACCTCGCTAGATCCTCCTTCCTTGCATTATAGCACAAAGCACTTCACAGCTTGTTACAATACCTTGCACCTGGCTCTACAAGTCTCTCCGAGTATGCACAGAGCATCTACAAACCATACCTGCACTTAGCACTTATCTTATCAGCCTTACGTCACATAGATCCTTTTCTCCCCCCTCTCTTACATAGCCTAGACATCTATTTGTACATTACAAAATAGATGACATCCCATGCTCGTTACATAATCCCATGGGGTGACATCCCATGCCCGTTACATAATCCCAAAAACCCAAAAAGGGGGTTGAGATCCGTGATCTCCACTTCGTCTTGCACTCCTCCTTCGACAGGTTGTCGAAGTCCGAAAATAGGTCAAACTTGAAAAGATCCCTCAAAACTTGGTCAAGGGGCAACAGGCCCCCAACACTCACCTGTGACTCGTCCTGAGTCACTCTTATGTAGGAAGTTCTGCTTTAAATGCTTCAAGCTTGGCTCGAACTGCTTCGACTTTCTATTGTGATACAAGCTCTTGTTTAACAAACTCTTGAATGACTGCATCATTCACAGGTCCTTCCAGGCATTATTCTTCTACGGTGATAACCTGCTCTAGTTCTTCTCCTTGGCCTTCTACCTCTGTAAACAACTTATAGGCCTTATCTTGCACAGGTTGGAGTTTATGAGTTATCTCCATAACTTTTCTCTAGATAGTATGGATTTGTTGTTGTGTAGTGTGCTGCTCTTCGGAGCACTTCATTCTTTCCACTGCTGACAGGGACTTCAGCTATGCCTGTATCTTTTCGGCTTGGTACTTCATTTCTTGGAGTTGTGACTCCAGTGCCTACAACTCTGGGTTCTCGATGAGTTTCTCATATGTCTGGGCACTGCAATCAGTGAATTTCTTGCATTCTAAGGTAAGGGCCTTTATCCTTTCAACTGTGCTCCTGGTAGTTGCTTCTCTTTGGTCCTTTACCTCCTATGGAGTCTCGGGCACAGTGGGTAGTTCTAGGTCTGCGATGCGTTGCTGCAGTTGTTGGATCACTTCTTCAAGTTGCGCTACTTTCTTCATGACTTGATCCTATGCCTTTACTTCTATGACAATCATAGAGCGCAGTGATTTTTTGACCACTTCCTTCACTTTGAGTCGCTTGGTGAGCAACTATTCCTTGCCTTGCTGCAGTTGTGTCTTTTCTTCATCGAACTTTTCTTGGAGAGCACTCTTTTCTTGTTTGGCAGCTCAACGTTGTTCTACAAGTACTCCTGGTACTTGTACCAAAGCCTGGGTGGCTTGCGCTATTTCCTCTTGTGCTCGTCGAAGGACAGATTTGACTGTATTAGCAAACCGGTGGAGTTGGGCTGGCTCATCTCCTGGTTTCGGTGTTCCTAGTGGCAGAGGCGCAGTGGAGACTACACGGCTAGACTGTAGTGCATGCTGCACCCCTTGGAGTTCAACCTCAATTCTATTGTACATCTCCTCCTACTTAGCTTGTTGCTTCTCTGATATCTCCAGCGAAGCATCATCCAGGGCTGCTATTATGAAATTGAAATCATCAGAGGTGAGGACGGTCTACATCTTAGTTATAGGGGCTTTTGATCTCTTCCAGGAGGAAGGTTTCGGGGGGGAAGCCTTCCTTTTCTTTGAGGGGTCCTCCTTGTCTCTGGGAGGTGTTACTTTGCCTTTCCTTTTTTCAGATTTTGTTCCATCTATCTCTTCTCCATCACCTCCTTGCTTTGGTGACATGGAAGCAGTATTCACCAAAACACTACTTAAAGCTTGTACTTTGTCAGTGTTCTTTGTTTTTCTAGGTTCGGGTGTATCCTGCATAGCTTCTATGTTGTCGATGTCAGATATCTCTGCAGGGTCTACTGGAATAAGTTCAACAGACCACTCCTTAGTAATCTCCTCTAAGTCCTCCTCCGTCATCTTATAGTAGGATTGAAGTTGTTTCTTGTGCTCGTCGGCTTGTGTTGTGATATAAATGAAATGTTGATCGGCATTGAACTTCATCAAAGGCCTGAATCGGTGCATAGTGTTTGATGTCATGCGAGGCTCGAGATGTATGGCTATCTTCAGCTGATTGTAGTATGTATGGAACATAAAATTTGACTGCCATTTCTTATTCATGTCACTTGAGTACCACAATGTACTGAACTTCACGGCCAATGGTTCGAAAGGCTCAATGTCCGGGAAGGCCGCACCTTCTGGCATCTCCCAGGCAATGAAAGTGATCAGGATCAAGAGCCATCTGAAATGGAATTCATATCCTTGATATTTTTCTTCTCTGTAGTCAAGTTCCAACTAGTTCACCAGGTACTTCGCCCAATTCATTTGTAGGGCCTCTTCGCACTTCTCTGCGAGGTTGACTACAAAACCAATCACTTGGGTGGGTCGGTTCTTGCATACTAACTTCCTTGCAATCATCTGATAAGCGAGGCACACTGTGCCATTATGAATAGAGGCTACCTTGTAGCCTCATGTTCCCTTCTTGACATCGTCGTAGGTGTCCTTGATCCTTTGTGCGAGAGCACGGTCCATGGATTTTCCAGCCTAGAAATTGTGTGGGTCGGGTCCTTGCATACTCAAACCCGTGATCCGATTGATCAAGGTTGGATCAACTGTGATACAGAGGTTTAGCCACAAGTATCCAACATTGTAACAAGACAGTAGCAGCTTGACACATGCATTCACCTCTTGGTGTCTTCCAAGGTGGGGAATTTTCATGACGTTGAGTAGGGTGGACTGCGCGAGGTTATGAGTCCATGATTGGGGAATTAACTTTGATTTTTTCCCTTTTTTTCTAGTTAGATATTTATGTGGAGCTAACATTTTGTAGACTTTATGATCTCCGAGGTTGAATTTGATAAACTTCAACACTGTGATCTTATCTTGGTCTACTCGCACTACGTGTATCCCCTTCAAGAGGTATGAAGTGACCAAGGTGTACTCGAAATATATAGGTATGTTGTCGCGGTTTACAACACTGCTTAAAGGTGGTATATAGGTGGGTAATATAGTCGATATCGGTTTATCATTCGCTAAGTCATACATATGCTTAGTTCACTTCTCATCGGACAGTCGTGATGGTCCTGCTCCGTGAGCAGTGGATGGAGAGGCTGGTAGTCCTCTCATGGATGATGCTTGTATACCTGTAGACATCGACATGATTCTTTCAGTCATGACATCGATCAAAACTTCCTTAACAACTCTTTCTGTAGTGCTCAACTCGTTTGACATACACGCTCGGGGTTAACAATCTCAGGTTTTGGGGGGTATCTTAGACACAGTAACGAGATAGAGAGCAGAAGCACGATGATCACTGTATAAACTCAACTTAGTCTACGGGCTCAAATTCTCAAATGCCAAAAGTGTTCTCAGTGCGTGGTGTGGTGGGATAAATAGGTAACTCGACAACGGGTCACTTGCAATGGGTATGAGGCCTTCATTAACTCTGTTATGTCTGCTATGGCACGGTCCTGTTGGGCCCCAACAACTCCCCCTATATTTTTACAAAATTTAAAGGGCCCCCCCATTCGAATCCTGATAATTATAATGAGTTACAGAATCAACCTTTTCAAATAGTTCCATACCTTGGCTTGCTTTGAGACAAACTTAAGACATTCACTATAGTTTGAGACATTCATTACAAGAGTATATGTCAAAAGTTAGAAATGAGCATAAAAATCTCAATTTAAACAAAATGTTAATTTTTATCAAATGTTTATTTTCGTTTAAATTATGATTATGTGTTCATTCTTTTGCTCATTAGCAAGTTTGACTATTTTGAATAATGTGTTCAATACTTTATCAAATAATATCTTGGTTGGTTTCTCATTTTCATG
>ML831196.1:37178-53908 GCA_009831015.1 Picea engelmannii
TATCTATCAATGTGTCGATCTTAGTATGTTTCATTATGACCCTTATATGAAACAATTTACTTCTTGAATCAAAACCATCACCAATTTTACCTGTCAAACCAACTGTTGTAATCTTAGACTCATCACCTGAATTTGATCCCAAGTTTCTTGGTCATGTTGTTGTTGCAACTTTTTTCCTCCCTTTTCTTTCTTTGAACCACTTTGGTCTCTTCTCTAGGTTCAATTTTCAGCAATGCTCATCATCATTCCCTTCTTTCTTGAAATGCTTGCAAGAGAGCTTCTCTTCCTTCATTGTCATTGAATTTGCTTTCTTCTCATTCCCTTTTCCTTTGCCATCCTTATTTGAAGATGATTCCTTTGATACACTAACTCTAGTTTTCTTTGCTTCAATATACGTTGCTTGAACAGAAACCTCATCAAGATTATTAGGTCCAAACATAAATACAGTATTATGAATATAAGCAGGAAAACCTCATATATACTTCATAAAAGTTTCTTGTGTAGCTAATGGAACATCTAACATCAAAGCCATCTTACTAAATTCATCTGTATATTCCTGCATTGACTGTCCTTTTCTTAACTTAATACTTTTCCATTAAATTAAAGCCTTTCCCTTATACCCCAAAGAATAGAACTGTTTTTTAAGTGCAGAAATAAAATCATGCCATGATGGAAAAATCTTACCAACTTGATGAGTTCCATGTTGCATCTTACTTTGCCACCAGATGAGAGTTGTGCCTTCAAGACGAAGCGATTCCAATCTGATTTTGGTTGCCTCATCTTTGATTTTCTACACATTACAATATACATCCAACTGTCTAACCCGGTTATCAAGTTTCTTAGCATTAACTTCGCCATCATACATAGGAAAAAAAAATTACATCAAGTTTAAGTAATGGCATATCAAGCTTATGCTTATGAGAATGTTTTCTTGCAATAGAATTTTAACTTGTACTTGAAGAAGAAGAAGAATATGATGACTATGAAGGAGGTGAAGGAGGATTTTTAGGAGGTTCCTCTCCTTCTTCACTTTTGGATTTCTTTGAATATTCCCATTGAACCGATCTCTTTTGTTCCAAGTAATCATCATACAACGCTTTTACCATCTTCGACATGGGAAAGAAAGTTCTTTGAAACTCTCTTTCATTTTGAGAAAGTCCTTCTTCTAATGCCATCTTCTCACTTTGAGATGTCCTCTTTATTGATCCAATCTCTGGATCTCCTTCTACAAGCTCTCCTTCACCACCACTTAGCTTTTCCCTGGTAATCATGCAAACTCAAACAACCAATTGTCAACCTGCTCTGATACCACTTGATCTGAAATTGATATTTTAAAGACTTTGGTTAAGTTTATGCATGAGTTGATTTACCATTAAGGAATTAAGAGAATAATCTTAATGAAAGAATGTTGTAGCCATCATAAAGAATGCAAAACAGAAAATAAGCACTAAAAACAGTAAACCATAACGCCAATATTTTTAATGGAGTTCAGCAAGGTTGCATATGTCTCTGGGCCTTTGTCTCAGTCGGGGAGGCCTTGTTATTAATCTTCAATTCTTGACCTCAGAAATTCAACACAACTGACGGCACTAAAAAAGGTTGAGCATAGCTCCCAGAAATGGCCTCCAAAGCTTGCTTCCTCAATTGCTTCCCTGCATAAAAATGGCTTGAGCTTCACAATTCTTCATCATTTCTCTTGTTTTGAACTTGTTTGGACTGTCAAAAACCTTTGGTTTATATATATTCTAAGTTGGGGGTCGAAATCCAACTTCCTCCCAACTTTTTTCCCTCAAATTGGGCTCATATCCCCTTCAGAGGGCCAAAAATCTTCAAATATCAGCTAAAAATCCACTAAAATAAGGTCAAAATCCAAAATTTGGCAAAAAAATTGCTTAATCCCACAATTAGGGTGCACACCCCCCTTCTATGGTCATGTGAGGGCCATGTGGCCTAGTCCCCAAGGGGTGCACCTCCCTTAGCTGGAAAATGTGCTTAAGTTTAAATTTCTGAAAAGTGGGTTTTTTTTTCTAAAGTAGTAATTCACCCTTTGTGGCTAGCTCATTGTGCTTAAGTCATTTGAAGAGGAAATTCATGGGATTGACTCCCATGGATTCCAAGAATATAAATTTGACCTTTTTAATGCCTTGACCATGGTGACATGTGGCACCCTTGGATTTGACCATGTGTCAGTCAATGGTTGGCCAATCTTTTTCCACATGGACTATCAAAACTTTGACACTTGTCATCATGAACCCTTGCCACTTGTCATGATCTAGCGATACCACATGTCATCACCTGATGGTTTCCACTTGTCGTAATATGAATCTTCCACATGTCATGTGTTGAATATGCCACGTGTCCCTTTGACCCTTTGACTTTTTGCTGGAGAAGACCAAATTTTCCAACTGCCATAACTTTCTCATACGACGTCTGTTTTTCAATCTCTTTGTGCCGCCGGAAAGCTTGCAATGAGCACTTTGTGATCATGTCATTTTCTTGAGCATTTGAGAACTTTTATTTTTTATCATTTCAAGATCTATTTTGGATCAAGAAGTATCTATGCAGTCCAGATCAGAAGATCAAAGCAGAAGCAAAGTCCAATAAGAAGAACCAATCATACTTGTGTAGTGAGGGTGGAAGGGAGGAGCATGAAAGGATTAATATCCTTTACTAAGTAAAGTGTGAACAAGGGAGTTGGCGCTTCCTAGGGTTGGTGCCCTAAAAACAAGGGAGTTGGTGCTTCCTAGGGTTGGTGTCATAAAGACAAGGGAGTTGGTGCTTCCTAGGGTTGGTGCCCTAAAAACAAGGGATTTGGTGCTTCCTAAGGTTGGTGCCCTAAAGAAGAGGATTTGTGTCTTCTAGATTTGGTGCTCTAAAAAGGATTGGTGTTCTTCACTATTTTTTATAAAACCTTGTAATTCATGTTAATTATATTTATATAATTGATTTTAAATACAAGTCCATTGTTGATCTATTGTGGTGATTAATAAAATAACAAAGTAATTGTTAATTGTTTAAAAAAGGGTAATATTGATTCACCCCCTGCCTTCTCAGTATTTCCAACATAACTATAAATGATTGTTTAAATACTAGACTATTATGTGTTTGTCGTTATTTATTTATATTATTGTTTATGTTCTATGTGAACTATTTCATGGGCCATTAACAGGAGCATGTTTGCTTCTATGTTTTCTTTATGGTTACCTTTTCCATCCCGACGCATGCGTCTTAGATTAGTTGCATTTCATTCTTTAGCTTCGAAAACCTTCATCGGTGGACCGGCCCACAACCGTTAAACCCAAAACTAGAAATGCTTGTTGGGATGGAATCTAAATGGGTTCCCTACTCCAAATGGTGAGAGGTCTAATTGGCACTTCTTATCAGGGGCAACCCCTACTATTGACAAAGGGATTTTTTTGTACTACAACAAGCAGCAAGTGAACAAGGGTTTATCCTTCTAGGAAAGGATTATTGTAAGGTGTTATCCTACCTCAAGAGTTTTGATATTGAATAAAGTATTGAACATTTTTTATATAATTTTTGTGATTCAGTATTAAGGGCTAAGAATCATAACAAATGGTATCAAAGCAATTTCTTGGGCTAAGAGGAATTTTTTTTTTTGAAATCAGATTTTTTGTGGCAAGATTTTCTCTCGACCTATTCGACATATTGCAACTGGACCAATTCCATTAGAAGCAAAGTGACCATATAATTTTAAAATTGGGTTTGAGAAGTATCATGGAAGATGCAACTGTTTTAAATTATGACTCAAATCCATCATAGGAAATTCATGCGGTTTAATTATGTCTCTATTTATGACCCAAATTATAGCAGAACCAATGCCATTAGAAGAAAAGTGTTTGTGGTATTTTAGAATTGGGATCATAATACTAGTTTTGAGAGGTATCATAGAAGTTACATTGTTAGGGTCCTACCCTAACCCCCTTACTTAAATACTTTATTAATGTATGAGGAAACCTTCCTTGAATAAGGCCCATTAAATAGTTAGTTAATAATCACTTATTCTAAAAAGGGTCCTCTTATTAATAAGACCCAAATTAGTTAGTCATGTTGGCACCAAGGTTTTGGAAAGATCGCACATGCACCACAATTTTTGCACGACATGCACGCCACAATTTTTGTACCACACAACATCAAAGCTCAATGTCCATCAACTATTTTCTATTGTGTCTGCGCCATTCAGTTTGCGATGTGCTCATCAACTCTAGTGCCACTCAAAAACTTGTAAGAAGTGTTGGAAATATTGTTTTCGTTGATGTCAAGGATAGGGGGAGACTACATATGTCCAAGATAAAGATTGCATGATGGAGATTGTTGGAAATATTGTTTTTGGATTTTTGATGCTCAATTTGTATACCTTGTCTTTGAAGGAAATTTTACTCTAAATACCTAGCTAAAATGGGAACATAGGTTATATGGTTGGAAATCTTATTCTGGGACCTTTCCAATGATATATGGCACTCCCTCTAACTTCTTAGGAATGAGGAGATATGAATTTGTTTTGTCAGACAACCAGCAAGAAAGTCCAGGTCAGCCCAACCAATCTTTACAGGTCAGCCCTAAAAGTGAGCATAGAAACACTATAAATATAGGATAAATGTGTGCATTTGAATAGTATCCAAGCAAGAAGATCAATTTTTAGGTGCATAGAAGAGATCTGAGGTGCACAAGAGAAGTTGGAGAGTATTCTTGGGATCGAACTCCCTCACCCTTGTCTAATGGATTTTGGTCTTGCTCACGTGCCCGAATGGAAACAACAAGTTCATGTGCAATGGATCTTAGTCTCACCATTGTGGAATAGGAAAAAACTTGTTCTCAGATAAACAGGGTTGGGTATCAACCTAGGTCTCACTGGTCGTGCAAGAGGAGTTTTATTGGAGTTTTAAGGGTGTGTTATGAAGGACTAAGGCCTATGATGCCACAATGTGCATTGTTTTGAGGTTGTTATGTAGAAGTCTATAATTGTACTCTGGTAATGATTCTATGAGGTTCGCTAGAGCATGAAGGCTAAATCTGACTATGGTTTGAATCTATGTCTGGGGTATGAAGCAAAGAGAGGTTCTAGAGCATGAAAGTTAAGGGTATGATGATGTTATGAAATACGTGAAGTATGAAGCACACAGGTGAAGTTAAAAGTACTTTGTGTATGAAGATCTTAAGTTGGTGCCTATACAAGTATTATTGAGTTGGTGCTCAGTTGAGGAGATTGGTGTCTCCAATAGGTTGGTGTGTACACAATATCTTGTTGAGTTGGTGCTCAGCTAAGGAGATTGGTGTCTTTAGTACATTGGTGCATACATAATTTCTTATTGAGTTGGTCCTCAGCTAAGGATATTTTTATCTCCAATATATTGGTGCCTACAATCTTTGTAATGGTAGATTGGTGCCTACAGACATTTATAAAGATAAGTTTTTGTGGTTTTCTCCCGCAAAGGTTTCCAAGTTAAACTTTGTGTACTATGATTTGAGTTTACATGCATATATTGTTTTAAAGTTAATGAATGGTTGATGATTTTTCATTTAAAGTAAGAAGAATCATATACGGATTCACCCCCCCTCTCAATGTAAGCATAAGTTCAACAAGAAGTTGCATGTATATCCAGTCATGATCAGTTATAATGAATAATAATTGTTTTGTAATTGATCGACTAGTTGTGCTTGAGGTTATTAGTGAGCTGGCATATTTATTATCATTGACATGCTTGTGAATAGATAAAAATAATGCATGTGGACTAGTAATGGTTGTTTGTTGTTGAGTGATCGTTACTCTTTGTTGGACTTAGTTGAGTTGTTCATTGTAATTTTAGGGCTATAATTGTAATATGAGAGAGAAATCAGATCGAGATATGAATCTCTGGTCTCTTGCTCAAGCTTAATGAGTCTATGAGTAGGCTACAACCTTTTATGTATCTTAATGTCTAGCTATAATTAATGAATGAAATCATGAGACCCATTTAATACTTCCTATCATGAATTCTATTATGAATGAATACTTGTTATATATGTTAGAATGTGCATTACTTAAATGAATGCTAATATGAATGAATAGAATCTAATGTGTAGATCTGAGCTAAGTGTTTCTTGTATGTATTATTCCTTCATGCAATGAACAAATGTTCGGTCTCTATAATTTTTATGGTGTCTTGGGTGAGACCTTATTCATTCCATGAATATTGAATATGTCGGCACTAATGGGGTATTTGTTGGTAAAGCCTTTTGAACCCTAGGTCTCAAAACCTAAGCTAATAATTGGTTTCGTTTCCAAGACTTGATGTTTTTGTGCTACATGGTGGAGTAAGGACATGACATAGAAGCCTTCAAAAAAAAGAGATAAAAGAATGGATCTCTGAGAAGGAGGATGAATTTGCACAACAGAAGACCAAAAACCTGCAAATCAACCT
Source organism: Picea engelmannii (assembly GCA_009831015.1). Classification (NCBI taxonomy): domain Eukaryota; kingdom Viridiplantae; phylum Streptophyta; class Pinopsida; order Pinales; family Pinaceae; genus Picea; species Picea engelmannii. The sequence goes on from ML831196.1 coordinate 43,601, forward strand.
AGAAATATGGAAACAAAGGTACATATATTCATATCCACATGAAATTTTCTTTGTTAAGTTTCCTTGTGTATTGCATGAATGGGTAAAGACATAGACAGAAATTAACTCTGTGTGGCGAGCCCAAGAACCGTTGGTTTGGGACCAAGAGGCGGTAACTCATTTGAAATTTTAGGAAAATAAGTGGGCCAAAGCCATTGATTTCTGATTCAAATTTTTAAAGAAGGATATATCGTTTAGTTTTCAATTGAATGTAGCAAATATTTTAGTAGTGCTAAAAGAAAGCTTGCAGTTGGTCCTAGAAGAAGATTGTTAGAAGTGATCCCACTTTGGATAAATATGTTGTTCATGGGGAATAGGCTAATGTGCATGGATCACAATAGGATGGAAATATAAACCCCCCCCATGTGAGAGGGGGGGATGAAAATATGGGGAAAGAAGATGAGATAAGGTGAATACAAAATGGATCTAGAAGAGCATAGAAGAAGAGGATTTGAGTAATACGCAAGAATAATATAACTGAGGAAGTGATTCGAGTAGAAAAGAAAAGAAGGAAGAGAAAGGGGTGATGAACAATTAGTAATATCTAAAATGAAGAGAAGAGAAGTTGTGCCAGAAGGGTGTGTGGGAGAAAGATATGTGCTAAAGAGAAGCGCAGAAGAAGAGAGATCGTCAAAGAGATGTGACTTCGAGAGCAAGGTATCAAGAGAGGATATCGAAAAAAGTAGTAGTTGAATTATAGAGAAAGAGGTCAGATCCCCTTAGCTAATGAGAAATGTCTTTGAATCGGAGGAAGATGAGTAGAGTAGTAGTGACAATGGTGCAGAAGATAGTCATGAAAGAGCACTCCAAGAAAGTGAAGAGATTTTGGCTATTGGAAGGAGGATCACATGGCTCAAGATAGGAATCCATTTTGGATCCCTCACCGAAGAAGATGAGATAGTACAGAGGAACCCCCTCATGCATTTTTAACCAAGAGGAAATAACTACAAAAGAAGAAGAAGAAGAAAGTTCAAAAGCAAGAGAAGTGGAAGAAACAAGTGGAGTAAAAACTTAAGTTAGCGACACTTTGCAAGAAAGATTGTTAGTAACAGTAGTAAATAGTAGCAATCAGTCAAGAAGATCAAGTTCCAATTCAAATATGGCCAATCATGATTCAACCCTCGGGATTATTGTGTTTCATGGGATGGGAAGAGATGATCTAGAACAACAATGATTCACTTCTAAAGCAATCTAGTCTGTGATGCGAGTCAGAGACGAGGCATCTAAGATTGCAGTGTTAGAGACTACATTCATAGATAGAGCTCTGATGTGGTACATGAAGTATAAATTTACTACATCGGTGGGGTAGGAAAGGTTCCTTACATATATACAGAGAGATATTCTTAGAGAATTATAGAAACCTAAGTTAGAGTCACAGTGTATAACTGAGATTAAGGAGATCAAGCAACAAGTTGGAGAAACCATGTGGGACTATGACCARCGATTCAAGATTCTGTTGGAAAAATTAACTTTATAGATCCAGGATGTCCAACATAGAGAGTGATTCGTTCTCAGAMTCCTCCCTCACATTCAAGTCCCACTCATGCAAAACAAAGTGATGACTCAATCAGATGTTGTAAATATTGCAATGYGCCTRGAGTCTACATCGGGAGGTGATAAGATGTATGCAGGGTTGGCGCAAGTGCAATCCCAACCTSCAAACCTCGRCATGTATTTGCAAGACATGGAAAAAGGGAAATTGGTGTGCATGAATGTTCAGTATACCATGTGTYGCATAGAAGGTCACCATGTAAATGAGTGTCATGCACTRGGAAATCACATGGCGATGGGCACGCCAAACCCATTTCCTACTAGGCCRCAAACATAATGGTGTGAGATTTGCAAACAATGGGGTCATGTACCTCCCCATTTCCCAACTCTACAGAAGTATCARAAGACTACRCATACCCCATTYTRTGATTTCTACAAATCCATGGGTCACGATGTGAACAATYACTGGTCATTGCAGTTGATGAAGGAGCATATKGCAGATGCTTTCTTGATCCAAGAGGAGAATAAGGGTGGAGATTGTGGAGKCTTTCATGGAGTYCATAGAGGATGATATRGAAGCAGAAGAGGTAGAGGATAYGATGGGGGAGGAGGTAGAYTGCCCAACTATTTCAATTATTGTGTAACACCCTCATTTATAATCCTCRTTTTAATGATGTGTAATTAAATACGATGTACRGTCGCGGGCCTGAATATGTAATTTGTAAACATTGTATATAATCGTAATAAYAAAATAAATGTGACATTGGTTGCATATGGACACATGTAGAGTAATTGAGGGATAAGTCTCCACAAGGGAGGGGAATTTCTAGGAATGTTTAAGAAAGGGGTCYAGGGGGGGGGGGGGGGGGGAATTATTCATGGGYATTAATTAATCCACTTTCCTAAAAATATTGCTTTGAGTGAACCTTTCTAATTTCATTTTGAGTGTATGAGAGCCCAATCATTAAMCACATTTAAGATGGGTTGGTYGGAAAAGTCACATCCCATAGTTATGAGAGTATGAGGGCTAAGTACAATCAACCTTGGCGAATGTGAGTCAACTCCTATGGGTAAAAGTGAAATTCGAGTGGCCATTGTGGGTAGTTTTTGCATGCATATTTTGGGGAAACAAGGGAGTGGAAAGCATTGGAGCTTGAGGGCAATCATAGTAGGTGTTGTGGGAATCTTGTTGGAGTTGTTTTTGCATGAAGAAATAGGTTGTTAGGACTATAGAGAGGGGCATTTTTATGTGAGATATTTCCCTTGAATAGTGGGTTATTTTGTCAGTTTTCTTGGGACATCTAACATCCATGGAGTCCCCAGCATTAGAGATTCCTATCCAAACTTGTGCTAGCTCCTTGGAGGGAAGAGGGAAGGCTTGAGGAACTATATGTAGTGAAGGGGGATCACAATTCCTTTTGTTGCATAGGTTGAGGGTAAGAATTGCGTTGTGAAAGAGACACCCTCTTTTGTGGAATCGTAGCCCCAGCTCGGGGGTAATTTTCTACTGATATTTGGAGCAATAAATATAAAGTTCGGAGAAACATCCTTCCCCTACAATCAGTTGTTCACTTGTTGTTTAAAAGATAAGTGTTTTTATCTTTTTTTATCGATTTTATTCATGGGTTTTTATTGTTGTGCATGGAATCTGAGTTTATAGAAATTTATATGCTACTATGTATGCGTTCTAATTAGTTGCATTCATGCTGTTAATTATTTCTTCTAGATGCATATGTTTTTAATTATTTTTAGAGTGCATTTAGTTCATGGTATCAGAAAAGATTTTATGGGTTATGTAGAGGGGACACTACAAAGTGGTATCAGAGCTCTGGTTTCAACACTAGGCTTGTATGGGTCTGCTACAACAGTCAAAATTAAATCTGTGTAGTTTTTGGGTAAAAATTTGTTTTTCACAAGCATACGAATTTGGAGTCAAGGCCCTAAATTTAAGTTTGTGCATGGTATTGTTGTTGTGTGGGGATTGATTTGGATGCTATGTCATTAAATTTGACTCAGAGGGCCAAGACGACTGTTTTTATGATGACCACGATAGTCGCGAGCCCGAAAATCGCAAAAAAATTGACAAAGTGTCGAAATGTTGGAGTCATCAATACAGTGTCTATCGGCAAAGAATGAGGATCTTCGTTGATACATCAGTGAGGGAGAACTTAGGAAATCGTTAAAAAGAATTTTCAGCGAAGAAAGAGAAATTTTATTTGCAACGTCAAAGGGAAATATTTTTTCATTGTTGTAAAGTGTGTGTCAGCAAAGAATGATGATATTTGTTGATACACCAACGAGGAAAGAAATTAAGTTGTTGACGAAGGAAGACAAGTCGTCAATGAAAGATAGAGTATTATCGTCGAAACACCGATAAAAGATAAATTTTCCATCCTCAAAAAATATAGGTTCTTATTGTCAATAAAACAACGAAAGACAAATTTTCATCATCGAAACACTAGTCAGTAAGAAGTTTTCATTGTTGATATACCAGCGATAAAAAGTATTTCATCGTCGACAGATCGGCAATAAAAAGCAGTTCATTTTTTATACACAAGCGAGAATGATCATTTCGTCGACACATCAGCGAGACAGGGAAAAATTTGTTGATATAGCATGTATCAATGATGAATATGAATCATGTGTTGATACATCAGTGAGGATATCAATTGCACACTGATACGTTGGTGAGTGGAAGAGATCTCGACATTGATACATCGGCAAAAAGTGAGCTTTTAATCGTTGATAGAGGAGAAAGAAAAGGAAGAGAGAAATAAAATAAAGGGAGAAAGAGAGAAGATAAAGAAAGGAAGGAAGAAGAAGAGGAAAAGAAGGACCAAAGGGAAGGAGAAAACCAAAAATTTACAAAAAAAATAAAAATAAAATAAAAAAACAAGTTTGTAGCCCAAAACTTGTTTTGGGCATAACATGAGCATTTTAAGTCAGTTTTACATGAAATTTTAGGTGTCTTTCCACAGTGACGGGGGAAACAAGAATGGCAATGAGGGCCATCTGCTAATTTTTCTTCCATTTTTCGAAAAAACATGAAATAGTGACTTTTGAAGGTGTGGGTCATGCTCGATAAGCGAGACTTAGATAAGGGGAAACATATTATCGATAGCTCAAAAAGAATTCATGAAGATACCCATTTGGCCTCCCAAAAAAATTCAAAGGGAGTTATGATGGAGATGCCAAAATAGGGGAAAATTCACTATTTATGGGCACGTTACGAGGATTTTTGAAAACTTCAGAGGAAGAAAAGGGACCCTAGATCACCTTTCCAAAAAAAATCATTTAATCAATTGTTTATCTACTCATCAATCAGGACAACTTTGTCTTGATGGGATATTTTCTAGTTTTTCTTTGTTTAGGAGATAGCCATTTTTGGCCAAAAATCCAAAGTCTGGAATAAATGGAAAAGGAGAAAATTACCAAATCTAGATTGATGCAGAAGTTAGCTAGAGTGTCTGATTATAAATCCCAGTGTTGTTGTGTATTCAAAATCATGAATATTATCAGCGTCTGATATGAAACAAATATTATGGTTATCACTATATTTTCTTCTATAACAGGAAGAAGTCAACCCTTGATATTTTTGGTACTATTGAAATAGGTGCAAAAATGAGTGAAAATATTGATTTCAGAAAGCCATAACTCTTAGCGAGAAGAAATCAGATTGAGGCATGGGTATAGCCATCAGAAAGATAATTCAGAAAGGAATATGTTTGAAAGTTCCAAGTTTTTATTTGTTTAGCAATGTTCCTTCAAAAAATCCAAGAAAAAGGGTTATGTAGCTTAAATTAATGACAATTGTATAACATGCTTAACTCTAGCAAATAATTGTTGCATGGGGACGAGATCTAAGGTCTACATTTCAACATGGGGAATGCAAAGATGAGATTTGAGGTCTACATTTCAGCATGGGGAATGAAAATACTGAGTCCAATGTACTTAGAAGCAAAGTGGATCTGGTAGAGTTGGTTGAGACTATGAGAAGCCTACATAAAGAAGTGTATATATAGAGAGAAAATAATGAAAGGATGATGAGGGATCATGAAGAGATACTACAAAGTTTGAATATGTTGTAGAAGCAAGTCGATAAATATTATGGCACAAAGCAAGCATCCAGTGCAAGGCAAGAAACAACATATAGATCTCATGACCATGGGGGATCTAGGAATTCAAGGAGTATGAGCAGACATCATCATCATCATCACTCACCAAGACACTTTACTAGAAGGGAACATGTGCATTCAAGGTTAGAGAGTAGCCTCAGTGTGTCCCCTGTCAGAAAACATATAAGGAGGCCTGAGTCAGATATTTTGCAAGGAGAGATTAGTAAAATAAATTCACCATCATTTGACGGAGAGACTAGAATGGGAGAAGATGTTAAATCTTGGTTGTTGGGCATGAGAAAATATTTATAGTTGCACGATTATCCATCACATGTAGAAGTTAATATTGTAGTCTACCATCTTCAAGGAAAATCATCTATGTGGTGGGATCAGCTCAAGGAGGTCAAGAACATTGATTAAAAGAGAATTTCCTAGAATCAATTCAAGAGATATTTCTAGCAGGAGTACTTGTCAGAGAATTATTATGAAAATGAGAGTTATTTGAACTCAAGTTGGGGAACATGATAATGGATGAATATGAAAAGAGGTTCTTTGAGTTGTTGAAGTATGTGGGATTCATAAAGGATGAGAAAGTCAAAATCCAAAGGTTTCTAAGTGGGTTACCCTCCTATAGTAACAAGATACAATATGATAACCCCAGGATTTTGGAGGAGGCCATAACGAAAGCAAAGCATCTTTATGAGCAGAGCATAGGAAGACCAACTTTCCAAAAGGCTTGGGATGGAAAAAAGAAAGGATTCAAGCTACCTTTCATCAGGAATAGGTATCAAGCATATCAACAAGGATAGTCATCACAGGGTGAGCATAAAATGACATATTCCTTGGAGAAAAGGCCAAGGAAGCATCCTATAAAGTGTTGGGGATGTGAAGGAGACCACTTGTATCAGGATTATCCTCACAAGGGAGATAAGATGAGGACTATGCACAATATTTAGGAAGTAGATATGGTGGATGATGTGGGAAGGAGCATGCCAAGGATTTATGCAGCCTTGGACAACAGAAAAGAAGACTACCAATCTCACGTGATTTAGGTAGAAGGTAATATTGATAATCAACCCATAGCTATTTTGATTTATTCTGGAGCTATTCATAGCTATATATATCCAAAAATATTTGAAAGGTTTAAATTGAAGAATTATAAGCATGAAGATTCTTGGTTGGTTTATCTAGCCACTAGGACTAAGAGAAAAATCAATGAACTTGTCAAGCAATTCCCTGTAAGCATGAATGGTGTTAGCACTAAGGAAAATTTAAACATCATACAACTTGAGTCATGTGATTACTTAATTGGTATGAATTGGTCGGAATAGAATTGTGTTGTCTTAGATTGCTACAACAAGGCTTTCACATGCCTTAACGAGGAAGGGAAGTCAAGGACGGTGCAAGGTATTCCAAAACATATATTTGTCAGAGAGATTTCAACATTGTAGCTGAAAATAATTTTTAGAAACGGATGCCAAATATATGTGGCACATATGGAAGAGCTAGCAGAATATAAGGAGCCAAGTCTTGAAGATTATCTAATACTAAAGGAGTGTGAAGTTGTCTTTGGGGAGTTTCCAGGATTACCACCAAAGAGATATTTTGATTTCTCTATTGACTTAATGTCTGGAGTTGCTCCGATGTCCAAAAATCCCTATAGAATGAGCACATCATAGATGAAAGAGTTGCAGATGAAACTAGAATAATTGTTGAAGAAGGGGTACATATACCCAAATTTCTTACCTTGGGGTGCCCCGATGATATTTGTGAAGAAAAAGGATGGGACTAGTTTATGTATTGACTTCAGAGAACTTAATAAGGTTACTATAAAGAAGAGGTACCATCTACCGCAGATCGATGATCTTTTCAATCAGCTAAAAGGATGATTCAGGTGGATATTGGTGGCCACCCGCCTATTCCACTTGGACCCCCACCATTGTTTCTTTCAGTTTTTCAGTTTCCTTAATTGTAGCACAATTTACTATTTTTGGCAGTTTTTTGGGTCCTGAACTTCTAGAGCCGTTTTGAGGCCCTAAATGACGTTTTTTGGGCATAAACCGGTGGATGAATATTACATTCATCCTAACCATCATATTTGTTGTCATCATTTGTAGTCCTCGGATAGATCTTTCTAACGATCTATCATATGCGTCAAACGGATATAGTATGCCAAAGTTACGACCCCGGGAAATTGATGTACCAATTTACCTCGACGAGGCCCATATTCTAGTGTTTCATCTCCTAGGGTTAGGTTTTTGGATGTTTAGGGTTTCCATTGTTTCTCAATAATATATAGGCCTTAAAGCCTCATTGTAACACAGAGTTTAGAGGCCTGTAGCCACCACATCTCTTCTCAGAGATAAGCTACCAACGCCCTAGATAGTTTATTTATATTATGTCTATAACCAAATTTAAGTTCTTTGATATTAATGAAATGAAGTGTTATTTCTGCTACATCTTTGTATTCATGGTTATTTATGTATTTTGTCACGTTCCTACGTAAATTCGGATCAATGGTATCAGGGCGGTCTGCGCTTTCTCGATCCTTCTTTGCATGTCCCCAATGAGGTTGGGGTATGAGTTAGGGCTCGATCTAGTTGAACCTTTGCAATATCAACCTCGCAAACCCCAGTGACCTTCCATGGGGGACGAAAAGAAAGACGAGGGAGTAGGAGATCCTATCAAAATATTGCTCGAGGAGGCCTTTGAAAAACAAAGGAACGTGATGATGGATAACTTCACCCAGATCCTTCAATGATTTCCCACTAGCAATGCATCTGCATCCAGCAACCACTCTGGAGGCACAACCCCTTTTAAGGTACAAGTAAACTTTGGCATTCCCATATTTGATGGCTAAATAGATGGAGACATCGTAGATAGATGGTTGAATCTCTTAGAAGGATATTTATCGATTCATGACTTTTCTAACGGGGAGAAGATTATTTTTTCACTGCTCAAAGTCGCCCCCCATGTCAAGCACTGGTGGGAAACCTACTTGTTATAACCCTAAATTGCACCGCACATGCTTGCCTGGCATCAGGCCAACTTATATCCCTTCTTTTCCAAAACACTGCTAAACAACTCTTTCAAAATCCTCTTTTATAAAGGCCCATGCTCCCTAATCCATTATTGCACGCGTGTACACGTTGTCTGACCCAAAACAACTCGCGTGGACCGACAAAAGCATGAAAAAAGGAAAGTTGTCGATGGAAAAAAGGGCTATGGGTGAGTTAACTGAAACTCCCTGCCATGCATGGTCGAGGGTTTGTCCAAATACCTAGCTCCTTCTAGCCTATAAAAGAAGGGGTAGGGGTCCCATTTGGAGGAGGAAAAATATAGCAAAGAAACTATGCCCATTTACGTATTCCCATTGTCCCAACCCTTTAGTCTTTCCTTATGCCAAAGGAGATTCAAAGAAAAGCAGTTGGAGGACAGAAGAAGAGGAGCCCAGGATCAGGTTCAAGGAGCGGTGGCCGGTCTCAAATTTTGTAAGTTGACTCGTTCAAAGTAATAAAGAAAGTGATTTTCCCGTCCCAATTCATGAACTATTTATAGTTTGATCAGTATATGTTTGGATTTCTAACCCGCTAGTATATAAGTAGTATGCATGCATAGTTGTCACTCGTTTTGAATGCAGGTCAGCTTTGGAAGGAGTATTGCGAACGAGTAATCAAGCACAACGGAGGATCAACAACAAACGTCGATAACGAGGTAGGTTGATCTTTCCATGCATTTACTAAGAAAAGGGGATTTAAATCTAGGGATGAAGGTAGAAAGTAATTTTTATTCGGTCATATCTGCATGCAAAGTCTGAACTTTATTTTCTAGTCCGTAGGGTGTTTTTCCCCAACAACAGAATTGGCGACCATACTAGGGAAACTCTCTAGGGTTCCTGGAATTTTATTTAGTTTTTGGGTAGTTTAAAGACTAGTTTTTCTTGCCTGTCTTTTCTTTTCATTTTTGTAAGGTCTGAGCTAGCAGGGAGTCTGGTTTTCCATACCAGCTTTCCCTGACTTTTGCTTGACTATGTTTTTTGGGACCCACAGAGGTACACACGGCATGCACAAGGTCTGCACACGTGTACCCACGCCCTACCCTCTTACAACCCGCGTGTGAACGCTAGCTGTAAAGGTAGTAGTAGCGTGTAGAGTTCAGAGAACCTCAGAGGCAGTCATCCTCTTCCCTGTCAGAATCACACATTCTCAGGGGGTTTTCTGGAATTCTGTCTGAAGTCTTGTTTGCTAGCAGTCCTATCTCAGATTATTTTTGCTATATCATTTTTTTTTTCTTACATTATTTGTTTTTTCTGTTAGAAAGAGTATCCAAGCCTTCAATGGATCCTGGTTATCAATATCAGTGGTCTCTTCCTGGTTTGGCCTGTCTGTTTTCATTTTTTCTTAGAATTTAGATATACACGTGGCCTGTACAAAGTTAGCCCGCGTGTACACGCCCTCTGTCTCTGTTCAGCGCGTGTTCGCACGCGTGTTGTTTGAGTAACAGTCGTGTGCTTGTACAGGATACTTTTTGTTAAGGGTAAGGAAGTCATCCTTTCCCTTGATAAGAATTATTCCTCTTAGGTGTTTGAATCTCTGTGTGAGCAATCAGTAGCTTAGGATTAATCTTACCCTTAGCTTGTTTTTTCTCATTTAAAATGTTGTCA